>VWZF01006833.1:1303786-1314638 GCA_013396755.1 Sclerurus mexicanus | reverse complement strand
GGTTGTGGCGGCTCAGGGCGACCCGCCCGCAGCAACGGGCCGGTCCGCCGGCGAGCGGGCGGCACCTCCGGCTCTGCACAGCTGCCCCCGAACTCGTGCAAAGAGTCGTAGGTACCACGGAGGGGGAATAAATGGGGTCTGAGGGGCTTTATCCTTGCGAGGCGGGGAAGGGCGGCTGCCTGGCACGGCTGAAATTCGGTGTCGAGTGAGGACCGGAGCGTGAGCGCCCCACCATCATCTCCTGCCGGGCCCCAGCGCCACCTCGCCCCGTGCCCGGCGCTGCCGGTGCCATCGCGGGCCTCGCTGGCTGCCCCGCGGCTCGCAGCCGGCCCCAGCAGGGCACCCCGAGAAAGGCAAACACGTCCGGCCCGTCTCCCGCAGCCCCCGGACCCCCAGCAGACATCACCGCTGTCTCAACTTGTGTTGTCCTTTCTTCTCCTTTTTGGCCATTTAAATGTGGGGAAGGGACCGGGGCTGTGCAATGCGCATTGTGTTCATTTCTTGTAACAACTGAAGAGAGGCAGCTGAACTGTTCTAGTTCAGTGCAATTGCACGTGTACGTAGCAATTGTAAGTCGCAGAGGGCATTAGAATTTCAGGAGATAATGGCAGGGATGCTCCTGCAGCTGAAATCAGTAGTGAAATAAAAATGTAGCACCAGTAAGTCTAGATAAACAGCTGAGGGAGAATGCTACTTATGAAACCGCCTATGATATGAAGAAGAGAGGAAATAGCGGTTCATTTGTCTGTGATGACACAAAAATTTTTGGGACATCAAGTGGAAATATTTAGTGGTAGATTCAGAACAAAGAAAAATACCTGACTCTTTATATGATGCATAGTTGAAACATGGCATTCACCGTAGCACTGCAGATGCTAAAAACTGGTTTCAGAAAAGGGAAAATTCCAGGAGCAATCCATTAAGGGATGTGATGCACCAAGAACACGTCTACTTTGGGAAGTCCAGAATCCACAAACTGAGGAGAGCTGGGACAGGAAGGTTATTTGCTGACTGGCTATTTCCCATGTCCTTATGCTCTTTCCTAGTCACTTTCCATGGTCACTCTCACAAATGGGATACCAGGCTATACTGGCCTTTGATCTGAGCCAGTATTACCCTTCTTGTGTTAGCACTGCTTAACTGTTAGAAGTTCCAATTAAATATGCAACCCTCCTTGAGGCAGGCCCTCTTACGCTTGTCAGATTATGCCTATCTACAGATGACTTACATAATTCAGTAATTTAAATTTTTTTTACAGGAGTAGTAGTGACAAGCATCTCAGTTTGTACTACATGCTATATAAGTTAAATAGGCTTCTGTATGCATGTAAGAATGGTTTTACTTTCAGGCACAGTACGCCATGTTTTGCCTTTGTTGAATGTAGGTGGGCGTTTTCTTTATTAAATGTATGTTCCTCTTTTGAGTTTCACAACTTCAGTAAAATTACTGTCTTTCTAATGAATAATTCTAAAATATTCTCTGATGGCAGAGTGGTGATCTAAGGAAAAGACCACTCCATGCTTATGAAGAAATACTATGAAGATACAAACTTTAATTTTTGAAGCTAGTTGCTACAAATTGTGCTTTGAACTTGAGTTTGTACCAGACTTTCCCACAGAAACTTTCTGGGACGAGGTGATTTTATGGTGTCATTAACTATTCATAATTAACTAAGCCACTGAATGACATAGAAATATTTAAAATACTGAATAAGAGCTTGGATTAGAGTATATTCAAATGTTGGCATGCTTTATTAATAACTCTTGAAATTAATTTCATTTCAAAGCTCTTTGTTTAGCAGCCTACCTCTCAGTTTTTATATATTTCTGTCCTACCACTTATTATTTTTCAGAGAAGAATTACAGAAGATTATGGGTCAGACTTATACAGGAATTAGATGCCTAATACCCCTTTGATTTCTCACTGAAAAAAATGGGATTTATTTATCAAAATACCTCTACAAATCTGAGTCTAGGAAAAAGGAGTTTTTTATCTTTGATAGAGTATTTGTAAAAATCCTTGTTCTCACCTCTTTTTCTCATGTACAACGTTTTCATTGTCTTCCTGAAATAGGTAGAAACAGATGACCAAGTAGCCCTCCTTAGGAAGCCCAGGAAGAAAGGAGGAAACAGTGATCTGGCATCAGCTGCATTTAACATTGTCAATTCAATCATAGGATCAGGTGTTATAGGTAAGTCTACTTTTCTTTGCAGTCCTGTGTTCAGCCTTGTTTATTCATGCATGACTATCTAACTTGGAGAATAACACTGTCATCTTATTTGCTGCTGCTGTTTCTAAAGATTTTCTATATATTTATTTGCTTACTATGCATAAATGCAGAGTTGTCAGCTGAAGTCACATCTCAGTGGTAAATACCCCACAGTCCCTTGGCCATAATGATCAGAGAGGCTGGACAGGTGCTTTACACCTAGGGAACATTGTCCATTGAAAATGATCTTTTTTGAGGTTATTAAGCATGCTAGTCCAATTTGGGAGATTACTAGCCTTTTTTTAATATATTTTTTTTAATCTGAATATTTCCATATTTTGGTTGTCACAATCAATTATTTGTAAAGATTCTTCTATAAATCTCTCCTTTTCTCCTTTGCAGGATTGCCATATTCAATGAAGGAAGCTGGTTTTCCTTTAGGAGTACTGCTTTTATTTGTGGTTGCCTATATCACAGGTACTCTAAAGGCAGTTTTTGTTGTAAGGGAAAATTAGTCCTGCAATGTTTTGGCTGATTTTGAGCTTCGTGATACTTCAAATAAGTATATCTATGAGAGTAAAAATTGCTAATTTTTTCCTTTACCTCACTAATACCTTGAGCAGATTAGTAAAAGTAGAGAATTACACTGTACAACATATAAAGCTGGTTTTTGTGTGCATTTATTTTCATGAAGCCTGGTTTCTTAGACTAGTCAAGGTAACATTGGAAAGAATGTTTTATTTGTGCCTCATAATGACCTGTTTTAGTCCACTATTTTTACCCTAATTAAGAGACTGATCCTGGAGTGGATTGTATATCACTTTTTTTTAAATGTACCACAGGATGAAAACCTTTGGATGTACTATAATTTTGAATATTTTCCTTCCAATATGAACCTATAACTCCTGGATTTGGTGGGTTGAAATATTTTATGAGGTTTCTAATCCCTGCTCTTCCCAATGCCACTGTTTTACTTTTTACAGACTTTTTTTTTTTTAAGGAGTGAAAGAAGGTGAGAAGTAATGAACCACAAGCTGATTCATACTGTCTTTAACAGTACTTTGTATTTTAACAGATTATTCCATTATATTACTGATCAAAGGAGGAAACCTGTCCAGTACTAAAACCTATCAAGAGCTGGTCAGAAAAACATATGGTCGTGTAGGTTATGTAATTCTTTCAACTCTTCAGTTTTTATATCCATTTATTGGTAAGATTACATAAAATATAAATGCTTGAGTTTTTAAAGTAGCAAGGTTTTTCACATTACCTCATTTTTTCAGTGGTTAAATATAAAGAACCATGTAAGGAGTGTACTGTATATGCCTCTTTGCTGTTTAAAAAAATAATTAAATTCACTTTGTGTGTTCTGAAGAATGACTGAGGAAGAATTCAATGAATTGGAGGGCCAAAATACTAGAAATTAATTGAAAAGTAATAGCAGAGAAATTCATGATCACACACATAAAAATTAATGACAAAAGTTCTGTTCTAGAATGAGTAACAGAGCACAAAGTTGATGAGCCTGAAAGAAAAGGGGAATATGGCTTTAGGAGTATACTGAATTAGTATTCTTTCAGAGATGCAATATTACTGTAATTGCAGAAGCCACTGATCAGATCTTGCTTGAATATTGTGTCCTATCATTGCTCTTTGAAAGCATTAGTTCAGCCTCATACCTAAGAAACTACTGGAAAATTGGGCAGTCAAGAACCCCTTGAAGAAGAAATAGTAAAAAAACAGAGGTATAATCTGTTTATATATAATCTGTATAATCTGAATTTATTAGACTAAAAGTTTGAAATAAAATTATATTCTGAATCTGTTCCCTGCAGTAGTAACATAATTAAATAATCTTGGTATTTTCACACTTGGGACTGCAAGAGATGGTGACTTGAGAGACCAAGAGTCTGGACTCGATGATCACAGAGTCCCAGGTTAAAATTCCTACTTTGAGATTAATCAATCTGATTAGAGGGTAGCTGAGATCTTTAAGGGAGTCAAGTTACTGTTACTGGAGGCAACACTGTTACACAGGTAATTGTCCTCTTTTATAAATCAATTACTTTGTAGATAATACAAACAAGACTTGTAGAAGTCTCAGCCCTTACCATGGAACTAGTTATGTGCTTGTATGTGCTTGAATTTATTTCTCTAAGTAGTGTTAGTAACTTAGAATTTGACAACAGTGGAGATTTATGCATTATTTAAGGTCAATACCAAAATGGATGCTGTCTAAATCTTGAAGACCATAGAGTATATGTTTTGTGTGTGCACAAATATACATACTTTTACTGTAGAATTAGATAAGAATGAAATATTAATGTGAAGGCCCCAACACTTATTGATGAGAGGACTGGAAGTCCATATCTGATGTCTTATCTATTTTCTCCTTTGTTCTGGTTTAAAGGTTTCGCTAACTTTTTGCATTAGCTAGAAAGTTCCTTGCATTTCTTTGCAGGACTGATTATCAGAGTAACACAAGGTCTTTATTAAACAGAAACAGGAATTTGAAAATAAACTGACAAAGAATTGCTATTTAAAAGAAAGTTTCAAAAAGTTTTTTACCTCTTCTGACGTAAGTTTGTATAAGTTTACTCAGCACAATGGTCTTGCTTATCAAGCTAGATTATTGCTTAGGTTGTACCTGTTAAAAATACAAAGCAAAAATAAAAGGAAATGTTAAATAATTATTTTTTAAATTCTTGGTTTAAACCTGAAACTTACAAATTGTTTGTGCTAGCCAGGATGCATATAAATAAGAGGGATGGTAGCATATGATCCTGAAGTCTACAAAATGTGTGTTTCGGTGTTTATCAAATATTTTGGCTGTGACTTCTACTAACAAAAAAAAATTCTTTTCTTTAAGCTATGATCAGTTACAACATAATAACAGGAGACACTTTAACTAAAGTTTTTCAGAGAATTCCTGGAGGTAAGAGGCATTTAAAAATTAAAAATGGGGATTATGTATTGGATCGGAGTGTAGCATAAGTATTTAGGGATTACCTGTTACTTTGCTTCTAAACTGTGCTTAAATATATTTCAAGTTAATAACTTGAAGCATATTTCTATGAGTATCATATTTCTATGATTTTTTGAGAGTTTTTTTGTCTTTTTTTGTTTGTGTTTTGGTTTTGGGGTTTTGTTTGTTTCAATAAGTCTTTCCCAAATAAAAACTATAAATCCTAGTTCTTGGTTATCAGTGGACTCAGTGTCAGTGAAGAGACTACATGCTTCAGTGAAATACTAAGCAAACAGGACTGAGTCTTCCACAATTGTATATTTAAAAGGTTATAACTTTTTGTCATCTTTTTTAGATAATTTCTATAATGGTCATTTGAAAACTGAAACTACACCTCATCTAGTGAATAATTCAGGATAAGTTGCAAATAATATAATCAATGTGATGCTTGCTTATGCGTATCTGTAGTAGTTGGTCATGAACCGTGTAACTTTCAGTTCTCTTAGATATTCACTGCAAAAGCAGGTGTGGCATTTTGCACTTTTTAACTTATGCTCTTGTTTCCCTTCCTGTGCTCTGAGTTTTCACAGCAGAATCAGTGGAGCAATTTGTGTGCATGTTTGCCATCTACTTTAGCACAAAGCCAGCTAAGTTAAAACATTCTTCACTGGGAAATTAAACTAAAAAAAGAACATGTCTGCAATGAAGTGGAAATTAATATTTGTATGAACTATTTCCACAGGAGGACTGTAATTTTCAGCATATGAAGCCTGCAAGGTGTGGATGTAGTTTTAACTGTCACACTCTGTTGTTCTGTGAATACCTGATCAAATTGATAGTGACAGTGAATATCTAATAATTTATTTACAATGGGACTTCTGTAATAGGAGGAACCTCCAGCATGGCAAATCTTTTTACCTGTCTGGTAGAATATCTGCCAGAATATCTGGAAGTAGATGGGAAGGCCTTATAATCTCCCAAAGAAAAGAGGGAACACAACACAGATTTTTCCATGTCAATTGCCAATCACTTTTCAGCCATAATTATTCAGCAAGTGTTCATTCAAGCCTGTGATTTATGGTAGCCTGACTGAAACTGAGATATGTTTTATGTTAAGATGTCATTGTCTTGAAAAAACCCACCAGTTATACAAATAAATCCCACTGATTGCATGGAATATTATAACAATATCGTTGCCTTCACATGGTAATCTCTTTTGCCAGTGGAAGTCAGCTGATAGCAAGAATGAAGGTATTCAAAAGAAACCTCAAAATTAACTTATTTTAGGATTGTTCTTTAAGAATTGACCTATCTTCAACAGCACAGCAGTTGATGTCAACCCACGGTATCAAAAACTCCTCCAGAGTAAATGGCAGAAAGAAGTAGTGGAATGTTTTACTTGCAGTCTCCTGACATTGACCCAGACATGATGAAAGACATTAATACTAATCTATGTATAGGAATGCCAGACTTTCCAATTTAGGTTTAACGTATCCCATAAGTTATGCATTTGGTTTGAATTTGCAGAATTTTCATGAGTATGCACATGCTGTGCATGGCTTCCTAAAAGTTAGTTAATGCCTAGTTTTCAGTGTTACTTAGGTTGAGTAAATGGGATAAAAGCTTGATCACCGACAGTTTGTTACTCCTAAACTTTCAAATGTGATTAATCTGTTCCTCAAGTCAGTCTATTAAAGAAATAAATTATTTTCTTTTTTGCTTTAGTTGGGCTGGATAATGTGCTTACTGACCGTCACTTCATAATTCTTCTCACCACCATCATCTTTACCTTACCTATATCTTTATATCAAGACATAGCAAAATTGGGAAAGGTAAATCATAACAGCAGTTGATTTTTGGTTTATTTTTTTGTGTGTGCCATTAGAATATAAGTGCCAGTCATAACTCAATGTAAATAATTAACAAATGCATTATGCTGCTAAAAGAACAACCTTTCAGCAGCTTGCTGACTGAAGTAATATTTTTACCTTTACAGATATCTCTTATTTCTCTGATTTTAACCATTGTCATCCTGACAATTGTGATGGTGAGAACGGTAACCTTCAGTCCACAAGTGTGAGTATTCTTACACTTGCCACAAAGTGAATTTTTGATGACAGAATCTGTTATTTCACTCTTGCATATACCTGCATAATTTTGGAATATGTCTATTTTGGGACAGACACATAATTGAAAAATCTGTATCAATAGTAATACAAAATGAACAGCTAAATATACTTTATCCTTTTTTTCCCTTCTGTTGCATGTAAGCAAGTTTAGAAAAGTCTCAAAACTCTTACAGATTAACTGGAAATTGTGGATGATATGACTAACAGCAGGTGTGTCCTGAATGGGCATGTGAGGTTGTCTGTCATTTGAGAATTGTTTTTATTTTCTCCATTTGTCAGATGGCCTATATTTACAATCTGAAAATAGCTAGTATCTGGAGAATGTTTCTTTTTCTGTTAATATAATAATTTCATAATAAAAATCAAATACAAGTAATGAAAATTTTAAAAAGGGAACACAATAATAAAAAATATGTCATTTGAGAGAACAATAATATAAGCATGCAAAACTTTTCCAGCACTCATACTCTAAAAGTAGTATTTAACATTGGACGTTAGAATGTTCTAGACAACTTAGAACACACAAGAATATGTTGTTACAATATTTTTATAATTATATTGCAAGAAAACATTATGAATCTGTACTTCTTTAATGGCCTGGAAGAGCTGCCTTCTTCGTCATCCTTTAAATGTGAAGATTATTAACAAAGATGAAAAATTCTATTTCTGAATGTGCTGTTTTATTTATTGGAATGGGTTTATGTGGTATGTTTTATGTGTCTGTAAGAAGTGGATTCTTCCACCAGGATTGTTTCAGCAGTGTTATGCATAATTGTTCATTTGTTTTACTGCTGTGATACGTGGGTTAATTGCAGGGTGTTCGGGTTTAATGCTGGGAAGATGCCTGGAATAGCAGTTTCTAAAGTTGTAGCAGATGATGTTGTCTATCATCCACAAAATGACACACTCAGAACAGTGTGGGACTTCCCTCCCCACCATCTTTCTGGAGCAGCATGTTTTTCATACTGTGTGTTTTAAAGGGGTATTTGAAAGGTTAATCTCAAAATCTCCTGTCAAAAAAGGAAGAAGCTATATATATATGAGTTACTGATGACCTTGTTCCTATGGTAATGTTTCTTCTCCGTATTTGTGATGCACTAAAAATTATGGAATGCATGGTTTTATTTTTTCTTACAGCAAGTAATGTGGGGTTTAGAGTGATTCTTGAAGTTTTACTTTTTAATTCTTTAGAGACTTCCATTTTTGCCTTTACACTTCTTGTTTTCAAAAATGCATCTAGCAAATTGGTAACATGTTAGTAAGAATTTTTTCCTTGCAAACATTCTGTTAATGTCTACTTTTATTATTTTTACTCTTTTTATTTTACAGCTAGATATAGACATATACTTTAACTATTAAAACTCTCTTCTATTATTTTGTTAGTGGTATACTGGTATACATCTCTTCTTTTTTGCAATGAGAATAAAGAACACTGTTATATTTTACTATGGGTCCCATCATATTACTAATTAAACACGTGGATTAACACATTTACTGTAAATCCTTTTTAAAATAAAGTATAAATTGGAGTTTCCAGAAAGATTTTTAAAAATCATGATTATGAAAACACAATCCTCATATCTGTCATATAAGAAAAGAATTTGTGCAATCCTAGATGAAGGCTCGATTGGGCCAAGAATATTTAATCCCTACAATTGTTACATGGCTGAACTGATGATGTGCCTGCCATTGATGACAAGTGGTTTGCTCCTGGTAATTCCTTGGTTTCCCATTCCAGTTCTTAGGAATGTGTGTAAATGTGTATTGCATGTCTCTTATTCTATTTCATATGGGTTGCTTCTTATCCTAACCACAGTGGGTATGGACAGCAAACTGCTCATTCTTTTCCAAATTCTTGAAAACCACCTGTAACTTGTCCCCCTTTCGGGATCCTTTCTATAGACTAAACAAACACAGTTCCTTCACTGTTTCTCTTGTCATTTCCTGTGCTTCTGATCGTGCTCAATGGCTGCCTTAATTTTTCTGCAAGTTAAAGTGAGGTGGTGGTGCCTGACCTGTGTGTGGTATTCCCTCTGAGAAGCAGAGAAGAAAAACAGATGTATCTTAAATGCAAAATGTCTTAAGGTCCCTTTCAGCTGCATCCCTTGGGGGTTGCCATACTTCTCTTTGGACACTGAGGACATGCCTTGACTTTCCAGGCTAGTAGAAGTACCAAGTCCTTCTCTTCAGAACTGTGAGCTGGTGAATTTTCCTTCCTTTTATTCTGTTCTTATAAAATTAGGGTTTTTTTGTTGTTGTTTTTAGTTTTCCCCCCACTCTGTNGAATATTTAATCCCTACAATTGTTACATGGCTGAACTGATGATGTGCCTGCCATTGATGACAAGTGGTTTGCTCCTGGTAATTCCTTGGTTTCCCATTCCAGTTCTTAGGAATGTGTATAAATGTGTATTGCATGTCTCTTATTCTATTTCATATGGGTTGCTTCTTATCCTAACCACAGTGGGTATGGACAGCAAACTGCTCATTCTTTTCCAAATTCTTGAAAACCACCTGTAACTTGTCCCCCTTTCGGGATCCTTTCTATAGACTAAACAAACACAGTTCCTTCACTGTTTCTCTTGTCATTTCCTGTGCTTCTGATCGTGCTCAATGGCTGCCTTAATTTTTCTGCAAGTTAAAGTGAGGTGGTGGTGCCTGACCTGTGTGTGGTATTCCCTCTGAGAAGCAGAGAAGAAAAACAGATGTATCTTAAATGCAAAATGTCTTAAGGTCCCTTTCAGCTGCATCCCTTGGGGGTTGCCATACTTCTCTTTGGACACTGAGGACATGCCTTGACTTTCCAGGCTAGTAGAAGTACCAAGTCCTTCTCTTCAGAACTGTGAGCTGGTGAATTTTCCTTCCTTTTATTCTGTTCTTATAAAATTAGGGTTTTTTTTGTTGTTGTTTTTAGTTTTCCCCCCACTCTGTTTTTGTGAAGCCTTTTTTCCCCCTGCACAACTGTAGAATTTGTCATGAAAGAATTGATGCTGCTTTATCAGATGATTTTTCCATTTCCTAAGATGTGTATCTTTTTTTTTTCATCTTATTCTCTAGTATGCTTGTGTTAATGGCATATTTATGTTTTCTGTTAAGGGCACTTCTTGCTTTTTATTATTCAAGTTCCTGCTGAATAGATTAAAAAATACTGGACTCAGGTCAGGTTCCACTGGAAGCCCATCTGGATATCTTCTCACTTTGGTAATTACTCTCTGAGTAGTAATCAGTTTCCATTTACCTTGAGATTTTTCAGAGTGAAGACTGCTTCCCTTTGAGAGGTACAAGAAGATTATCTGGGGATTATAAAACTTTTTTTGCTTAATGCAATCCATTCTCTAGTTGAAAATTAAATGTATTATTTGAGCAGCAAAGAATATTTTCTTCAGTAATCTGAAACTTCCTGCAACATGTTAGACCATTAGTGAAATAATGACATTAGTATTATTTTTAAGGATTCATTGTGCTTGAAACTGTAGGCTGAAAACGGGAATTACAAGTATTTGGAATGTTAACGCTTCCCCGCTAACCCCCCCCCCCCCCCACCCCCCCG
>VWZF01006833.1:1265105-1303748 GCA_013396755.1 Sclerurus mexicanus | reverse complement strand
ATTTGCTTTAGGAATGGAGCAGTTTGTCCAGGGACTTTATAGGACTCTTACTACCATGTTAGTTCTCAGGACAAAAAAAAACAAAAAAAACCCTGTATGTATGATGCAGGATTACTTGATTTAACGTATTTCCTTTTATAACAAATATGACACTGAGGTACTTTTTTTTCAGTTTTGCTTTTGATTACTATCATCCATCTAATTATTGTTGCCTGAGTGACATAATGAACCTACAGAAAAAATCCAGAGTTCTGTATTACTCAGAGTTTACTTTCAGTATTTTAAGATGTTGGATAAGATTATGTTTTGATGATCTGATCTTTATTCCACCTGCTTATGGCTGGGTATTTACCTGCTGTGATCAAAAGCAATAGGTTAGAATTATCTCAAACTGTAAATGTACAGTATGTTAATACTGTGTTAAATAGTTTCAGCTTTGACGCATGAAGTTAACATTCATTGCTGTAAAAAGAAATATTTTATGTTTATATTATACAGATGGATCATTTTAATTTAATTTGGTGTTCTTTTGTAAAGAATGTCATGATGTAAGTGTCTACATAATACAGAAATCTCTAGGAAAAACTTGAAGAGCATCTGCTACACATAAAGAGGATGTGAGAATTACTGAACTGGCAGCTGATCATAGGGATGAAACACCAAGTGCTCAGGAAAAACACTTGAAAGTAGAAAGCTGATTCTTTCCTTCAGATAAAAAAAATGCAGTAGTAAGCAAAGATAAATGTTAATGCATGATGAAAATAAAAAATAAAACTAAGCTACCATATATTTACAGAACTGCTAAGTGATTCATTAAGGAAGAAAGAAGAATTAAAGCACCTGTAACTAAGTGGGACTGACATAATCACTTTGCCTTGACTGTGTTCTTTCACAAGATGACTTTGATGAATATAAAATCTAAGCCTGATGTGAGCTGTACTCATTTTCTTTCTGTTATATTGATTGAAGTTATATTCTACATCTATAAACTTTTCAGTATCTTTTAAAGCTTAGAAAGAACCCAAAAGGTATTTTACCTTAGAATAGAATTAAATTGAAATTTTACAGGTAGAAGATAGGCCATGTTAGAATGCCAAACAAATTTGCCCAGCTCTCACTCATGACCTGGATGTGAAATTCCTTTTACCTTGCTAGAATGTCTTAACCTTTGCCTGATTCATTTGTTCTTTTCACTTCCCCCGGTTCTTATGTAGATAAACATGAATATTTACCTTTTTTTTTTTTAATCTCAAATGTTTATAATGCTATACTTTCACTTATGTATGCTGCAGACTGAGTAGAGTCATATTTTCCTAACCTCTAGGCTTTCTTCAGCACCAAGGCCTCACTACCTTCAGTCTGTCTTGTCTTAGTTTCAGCTGAAACTTTTTCCTGTCTGGGAACTGCCTTGGACTGTCTTTTTCCTCAATCTTTTATTATTTTTGTTTCAAGACTCACAGTTCCACTACATCTCAGGTTTTACTTGGTGTTACAGCTTCTACTATATATGATAGACAATACAGCTGTCAACAGACAAATTTAGTATCAAAAATGTATTTCTCCTGTTACCTTTCCTTTATTCATCTAACTGATACTCCTTTCTCCAGGATGAAAAAACCTACAGGCACAGCCTGTGTTTTTAAACACTGAGTGAGAGCAGAGAGCTGGCTGGTTTTGTCATTTATGGATTTTTGCTACTTGCTATTCCTGCATAAGCAGCAGTTAAAATCTTCTAACAACTAACAGGAATGTAGGTCAAACTGGTCAGAACAAAGGTCCTTCTCAAAAAAACAAAGAAAAAAAAGTCAGTCTTGAACAGTGGCAGCAGGATTGAAAAAGCACAACGAAAGGTGTAATGTTACGCTTTATTCTTGTGACGGGCTCTTCCAGTGTGTGTGCATCTGCCTACATAGACCCGTGTATTTGTATCAGTGTGTGTATGTTTAGCTTGACACTTGATTTTTCCACTATGTGCTCTTTGCCTTGTGAGTAATTTTTTGTGATTGTTCACTGAATGGCCCTTCCATAACTGTCTCCTGATGTTCCCTGACACAGTTTTCTCTTTCTGACTATGAAGTCTTATTTTATATAGACACTTCCATGTCACCTGCACCCTTTTCCAGGAGCTTTGTGTATCTCTTTATCTAGCAGAATGAACTTGGGGATGGTATCTTACTGGTGTGGTCACCGCTCTACAGCTGTTGACTCTCAGAAATGAAACTTCTCACTGTGTGCTTTCGCTCTGTCATCTCTCTATTCCTACAGTATGAAAATGTTTTTCAAAGCACATGCAGCAGTATATGAGTTACTGTAGAAAACAGTACCTCTGTACCAACATGCAGTGTAGATCGTACAAGCTGCTGGTAATGTTCAAATCAGAGATCTGAAATTCTTCCTCAATTCTGCAACTAGAATGGAAGGAATTTATCTTCTTAGGCTGCTAAATAAGCAGGATTTTGTTCTTTTGGATTTTTCCCCAAAATAATACTCCTAATCTGATTTGCCATTCATCCTTAAAGCAAAGCTGTATTTTGGTCTGTTGCGTATTGCTAGTGCATAAGCTAACACTGTGCAGGGGGAAAACTAGCTCCTGTTATTTTTATTTGCTTTAATTAACTATTTGGCCACTTTACTCAAAATGTTTCAGATTAAATTCTCGTGCTTTCTGCATTCCCTTTTTTTAAATCCCTTTTTGTAGGAGCTCGTAATGTAGCTATAATGTTGCACAGGATGAACCATTTTCACAGAAATTAAAGGGGTTTCAGAAAAAAAAAAGATTCTTTATTTCTGTGCATTTGAAAATATTTTGGTTTATAAAGTATTAAATAATCTAAGTGTTAATTATTAGTAGAAAAGAGCCAAAGCAAATTGGTAAATTCTGCTGTCAAAGGATAATATAACCCAAATGTTCATTCTGTATGTGTACTATCAAAGCTGACCTCTAGTGGTCACAGAATGGAACAGTTGTGGTGTTAGTTTTCTATATGCTATTTTTATTTTGAAATATTGATATTTTTCCAGTCAATTCTGAATGTTTTACTGAAAAGTAATACGTTCAAAATTATTGATATTAATTGTGCACAGACATCTCTAGTGATAGTGATTTAAAATCAGCGGCATCAAGTTAGGGGAGCCTATATGAAGAACTACAGCAGCTATAGAGGATCAGAAGTCCTATTTCACAAGACAAATGCCAGATAGCTTTATTTTGTCCATAGTATTTATTACACCTGCATGCTAAGTCAGAGGATATTTTAGGAGGGCCTTATTCAGCTGCTGAAGACTGGAAGCAGTATGTTACAGCAGTCAGGACAATATGCTGTGTCTGAGGACAAAAAAAATGAACTTGGCTTCTGTTCACCTCAAAGTTAGGCTTAACAGCCACAGCTTAAGAGCTGAAAAGGTGCTCTAGTCTGAACTGAATGTGCATTAGATACTGTAAATCTGGGTTTTTTTCATTTGAAAAGGGAGTATTGACTATCTGAGCACTCAAGAAATAGTAAGATAAGAGGGAACAGCGACTTTTTAATTTTAGGAGCTGGACGTGGAATTTAAACATTTGAAAGCAATGAAACCTGGCCCAGCATTTGCCATTATAGCTGCCAAACCAACTAGTTATCACCAGAGAGAAGGGGAGAGAAAGCTGTCATTGTTACCTTCACAGAAGTGGCCTGAGTGCCATACTGCTTTCTAGGACAGTAGGAAAAGAGCAGCTAAGCTTGAGGTGGCAGCAGCTTTCCCTCTAAATGAAAACAGAGCAGTCACAGCAGCAGCCACCTTTTAAGAGCAAGCTTTTCTGCACTGTTTGTTTCTTTGTCTGTGAATTTCATTTGATGTTTTTAGCAAATTGTATTTCTGGAAAAGGATATTTTGTGTCCTCCCTCATTTCTTCAGTTTGGCTCTTTATTCAGAGATGAAGTTCATGCAGTAAATGTTTTTTAACAAAGTTTGTTTGTGGTTTTCCATGGTCCTCCTGTAAGCATTACAATTACCACAGGTCCAAAACTGTGGGCATATCTTAGAGGAAGAGATGTGGGTAATGTTATATTCTTGCCTGGTTATAAGTCTCCATGTACTCTCATATGTTCTTTTGTCTTTTGAGAAGTGACAGAATCTCTTTACTATGAGGAATAGTTGAAACTGGTGTAAAGAAAGGTAAACTGCCTCACTTGATTTGTAGCCTATGAAAAGGTGTCTCTAGACTGCATGGATTACATGTGCAAATTCAGAGGTAGAAATTGCCTCTAATTAGTCAGAAGACATTTTGGATTGAGATAACCTTAGTCAGAATCAGTAACAGCTTTTACCTTCCCTGTTGCTATTTCTTGGTATGTGATGACTTGAAGAGTTTATTTACAAAACTGAAACAGGCTGACTGTTTACTGTTTTCACTGTAAAAACTGTTTACAGAAATACTTGAGTTGAAACAAGGGAGGTGAGAAAGGCATCTTCCTATTTCAAGTTGTTGATGAACACTGGGACCTACTTCAGAGCATTCTGGAGATCTGACTAGCAGCAGTTCTGTATTAGAGCATGTTATTTTAAAAGAATATTTTTAATAACTGCTAATTGAAAAGAGAATAATCTATTAAAATAAATGTCTGTTTTAGACCCAAATCAGAAAATGCATGGATATTTGCAAAATCAAATGCAGTACAAGCCATTGGGGTGATGTCATTTGGTAAGTAATTTTTTCTGGGGTTTTTTGGTTGTTTGGTTTTTTTTTCACTATTCAAATCAACTGTAAGAAATAATTTAATATTTTGGACCCAGAAAGTGAATTTTTATGGGGTTTTTCTTTTATAGTCCTGTTAAGCTGGTGTAGAAAAAAGTGAAATTGAGTCATCCATAGGGATTTCATTGTTATGGTATAAGACATTATCCTTATCCACTACCCACCTGCCAGTGTAGCAAAGAGCGGTGTGCACGTGAATCCAGCTCGACTGTGCAGGTCATCTTAAAGCACCTGCATCAGTGGGGTTAGTCTGACGGATAAACTGAGCAGGCTGGGATTGTTCTGTATTCCCTTAGATAACCTCTAACAGAAAAGTCCTCATTGTGAAATCTGTTCCTGCCCGCAGGACCTGGTATATTATTTTCTGTTAAGGTTGTGATAGTCTAGGGCCTCCCAATGCTTGCTGCTGCCTAAAATGGATGCCATAGGAAGTCTGAAAGTAGCAAATGGCTTGTGGATTTAAGGAGAAAAAAAAAAAAAGAAAATCTCAAATCTCCTGTTGGGTTCTTGAGCAAAAGAAGCGGAGGAAAAGATGGAATGGAGGTTCAGTGGGTGGGAAATGGCATGGCATTTAAGGGTAATGTAATCAGAATCAGGATTAATATAAACCTTCATCAAATCAACTAAGCAAGTATACGTTCAAGCCATTTTTCTTTGCCACTCATTGCAGGATTAATGTTTGTATTTAATAATGAGTGGATTTAAACAGTTCTGTGTCTCTCTGTGCATTTATGCATGAATTCATACATTTGCTTTAACTGTTGTGTATGTTTCAGCATTCATCTGCAACCATAACAGCTTTTTAATATATGGGTCTCTGGAAGAACCCACATTAAAGAACTGGTCTCAAGTCACACACGTGTCTGTCTCGCTCGCTGTTGTCATCAGTGTAGTGTTCGCTGCATGTGGATATATGACTTTTACAGGATACACAGAAGGTAAACTGCTTGATTCCTCAATTTTGGTGCCTGCTATAATCCTTGCATTTCTGCCTTTCTGTATGACATTTGCTTTAAATATCTTAGTGACCATAAAAATGCAAATATCATAGTATGCTTGGACAGAAATAGGACATGCCTTGAAGTTTTCCCACAACCAAAATGGGATACAAAAGCATCAGATTTCCAAGTGTAGGCCTCACTGGTGCAAGTCCCCTTGGAATACTTCCATAGCTAAGACACTTCTGAGGACTAGACATCTATGATTTAGCCACATTGTCCAGCAGGAGAGATACTACCAGGAAAATGAAGTTCTCCAGAGATAACTCCCTGGTCTTCCTTTTGTAATTGTTGTTCTAGGATTTATATTTTTAGAGAAAATATATCTCCTACACACAAGCTTTCTTTCTGAGTCTGTCACATATTTATTTGAACAAACACCAGCATCTCATATAAAATCTGTGTTAAGGAGAAGACAACAGATGACAAACTCTGATGTGTATATTGTAAAATATTTTTCAAAGATAAATACTACTTGAGAGAAAAACACTGCTACTAGCAGGGTAAGCTGAAAGTTTCTCTTGGATTAACTTGTGACTATAACTACAGTTTCTTGATGTGTGTCAGGAGAGGGGATCAGAAAGTCTCAATTACTCCAGTAACTCCAGTAACCTGCACTTCAATTTGCAAATAGGCAAATAATGTTAAATTCAAGCTAATTATGTTTTGCTATGCCTCAGGAGATATATTTGAAAACTACTGTAGAGATGACAACCTTGCTACATTTGGAAGGTTTTGTTATGGAGTTACTGTAATTCTGACCTTCCCCCTTGAATGTTTTGTGACCAGAGAGGTAAGAATTTATTACATTTTCCCTTTAACAATGTGGTTATATATTAATAATATTCTCACATTATTAATACATATTGTAGCTGAAGTCTATGGTTGATCTGTAATAAATATCAGCATATTTTACCCTGCTACATGCAATGAGGATGAGGGACTAATTGTACTGTTTAGATACTGGCCATATAATGTTGTATTACATTTATTATACTATTTCCCAACACTATATCAGTAATTACTTAATAACATCAGGGCTGCTTAAAATTCCAAGTTTGGCATAAATGCCACTGTTGTAACTATGTTGAGAATAGCCAAAAATAGCATTCTTTTCACACTTAATAGTTTTTATTTTTAGAAGCATCTCCATCTAGGAAATCCATCTGTTCAATAAATAATTATAAGTGGGTTTTATTCTGTAGTGGGCAAATGAGAAGAAAGTTAAGTATCCTCTAAATCCTGCAGGTGTAACTCAGTCAGTCTTGCAAGGGTTCTGCAATTTTAGTAATGCTTGTTAGTTATTTTTGGAAGCAGATGGAGATGTTTCCTTGAAGCAAGAAAAGTAAAATTCAGTCAGTGTATTCTCACACATTCTTTTAGTTTCCTAAGGCTAGAAGATTTGGAAAAATCTGATCAGGAGAAAAAACAAGGCTTAAAATTGTGATTCTCTTTCAGGTGATTGCCAATGTGTTTTTCCATGGGAACCTCTCAACAGTTTTCCATATTGTTGTGACAGTAGTTATCATTGCCGTGGCGACTGGTGTATCATTAGTCTATGATTGCCTTGGAATAGTTTTAGAGCTGAATGTAAGTGAACCTATATACTCTTTTATTTAACAAATCACTTTTTAATAAAACAGAACACTGTAAAATCCACAGCAAAATCCACAGCTCTACTGAAAATCTTACGTAATTTTGCATAGTAATCTGTAGTAGTGTTCACTGCTTCAAAATCAGGTAAGTAAAGAAGAAAGGAAGGTCAGGAAGTAAAGTTCTTATGGTTCGGGGGGGCTTTTGGAACAGTTTTGGAGATATGGCAAGTGGCTATGACTTAACAAATGTGTTTAAATCGCAGTAGAAATCAGTAAAATACTCATCCAAACTGTATAGTGATACTGAATCTAGCATTTCTTTCTCTAGTCCCTGCTTCTGATGAAGTTGGCAAATTACTAAACACTAGGGAAGATCCTAGTGACTGCCTTGTGCCAAAGGGGCAAAAAAATAAAGGGAGGGTGGTAGAAAGAAGGAAAGAAAGAATGAGTAGTAGTGAGACCACAGAGAGAGTAACTGGAATTTTTCCCTGCTTTGGACTTAACAGGGAGCCAGACAGAGTCATTTTAGAACCTGAGCGTGTGACTGTTTTAAGGGAATTGCTTTGTTTGCCGGTAAATGTTCCTGTGTCTGGTATCACCTCATAGCAGAGATGGTGCTTACCAGGCAGGCCACACAAGGCACTTACTGCCTTGAACCAGTTTTAACACAATTATGTAACTTTGGTTGGTTGGCTGGAACTGCTGTGTAATCTATGTGAGATCTAAACCACTCCACAAAGTGGATTAACCCAGTGAAGCCAGTGTGTTCTGGCACAGAATGTACATTTAATCAAAAGAAATGTTAAATTAAAAAAAAAAATCTATGATAAATATTGTCTGTCTTAACAGTTTACCTTTTTAAGTCATCTATCTTTACTAAATTAAAAAGATGTGGAAATATGAAAGTTTGAAGATCGAGAAAACTTTTTAAGGGCAGCCCTTGCTTCTGTAAATATTTTAGAATTTGCATACTTTAGAACTTACTTGCCCCCTTACATCCCTGTCCCTGCATTCATTGACAGTCTCAAGTCATATATAGTGTGCTTACTGACCGAACAAAGTGGAGGGAGTTGTTCTTTAAGCTCCATGATACACGTACTCATATGTGTATTCTGATACATGTACACTCTTCTGATCCACAGTGCAGTTTATCTGCTAAGAGAGCCATAATGAGTGCTTCTGTAGCAGTGGTTTAGCAGGTCATGCTTGCAGCAATATTATAGAACAGGTTGGAATATGCAGATAAGTTGTCCAATTGCCTCCTTTTAAAATCATTACCTACCTAGTTTCTTCTCAGTTGATCTTTTCCAAATCATAACCAGATAAAGATTAACAGTATTCCTGTTGGTTTGGTCAGGATGCACGTTTCCATTAAATGTTCTGATTCATGACAACTGTTGGTAATTTCTTTCTCATTTTTCCCCTCTGTGTTTACATCAGAAGTGCAGAAAATTTACCTGTGTGTGTATATAGATACCAGTAAAAGGAATTAAATGTGTGCATGCAAACACACACACTTATTCAGGCCAAATACACAAATCCCTCAAAGACAAGCATTCCATCAATGCAGTATTTTTTTGTCTAAACAATTACTCAGTATTGAAGCTGATATCTTGATTCAGTTACAAGTAGAAGTTGATTACCAGGCATTTGCATGGATAGCTCATATCTTGTGGGGGGTTTTTTGCCCTTTTCTTTTTTTTCCTTTTTAAGAGAGAATTTGACAATACAGCTGTAAGTACTTATTAGATGTATCATTGCACTTAGAAGGATTGTTCGGTGTTGATATCCACCAGTAGAGAAAAATGAATAGACGGAGTTTTTATATGTGAAAAAAGGTGATCTGTCTTTCCATCTGGCCTTCTGTCCAGCAGAAGAGCTTTCTTTTGCCTCTTCACCACACATGGCATTTGCTGCTGTTTCTTACTCTTTCCCTGCTCTCTGCTTTTAAAACAAAACACAAACCATTGTGTTTGCCTTGTGGTAATTCCCCATGGAAACTATTCAGTCATACAGGAGTGAAGGGTCCAAAATATTGCAGAACTGTTATGTTTGGACTTTTACTGTATTTCTTAAGCTGAGAAACTTCTGGTAATCAGATTTAATAGTACTTGAAATATAAAATATTATTCATATCAGCAAAGCAAAAGCATTTGAATAAATCTGAATTATTTGAAGTAGTTTTACAGATATTTTTGCAAGTTATTTGGGACTTGGAAAAAAAAAGGTTTTCATATAGGAATACTGAAAAAGGCCTTTATTCTCTGGCTTTACTGTTGCATCAGTCTAATCACAACCAGTTAAAATTTTGCAGTTTGTTCTTCACATCTAAATATACATGCTTATGAGGTTTTTTTTCTATTGTTGTTTCCCACACACAGGGAGTTCTGAGTGCTACCCCACTTGTTTTTATCATCCCATCAGCGTGTTATCTAAGGTTGTCCAAGGAGCGATGGAACCATTCAGATAACCTCATATCCTGCCTGATTCTTGCTGTCGGTGTGCTAGTGATGGCAGTTGGGTTTGTTATGACTGTCTTGCATCCCCAAGAGTGTAGCCATGGAAAAGAAATGTTCTACTGCTTCCCTAGTAATGCTTCTGTTCACAACAGTACACTTCCACCATAGGTAGCACACCAGTCTCCAGCCTTGATCAGGCACATCTCGCAGGGAGCCATACGTGCCAGTTTAAGGGAGAGTGAAACAAAGAGCTTTTATGCTTTCACGTGCACTAAGAATTTTAAACTGGCATAACTGTATATACATGCTTGATATACATAATATACATACTGTATATTATGCTGCTTTCCTTTTCTAGGCAACATTTAAGTTTTAACTCTTGAAACACAAATTCTCAGAGGTGTCTTTCAGTAGACATTACTTGAAAAACTTGCAAGGCTAACAAGAAGGTTGCATTTTTTTAACTGAGTCTGCAATACTGTTTTAAAGCTATAAATTAAATGTTTTGGAATGTAAACAACTCCCATGTTTCATGATTTAATTTCATTTTTATTAATTTTACAATCTTTTCATGTATATTTATTAGCACACTATAACACAGGGCTTTTTGAAATCCTGAGAAAAAGTATGTCTGTATCTCTGTGTATTAAAATTCTGCTATTAAATTGAAAGACTCTTATTAATTCTGTCTTTGATTTTGCAATAATTGTGCTTTAGTGCTGAAAGCTTTCCTTACACTGGCTCTTGAGTCAAGGGCAATTTTGTATTCTGACTGAACTGTAACTGACACAATTTAACTGTAACTGTTACAATTTGTGGGCTTCTAATTAAAAAATATTGTATTAATAAATCCACAGAGGTGAATTTAAAAAGATTCAAGTAGGCTGTCTTTGTAATAATTTCAAGATTTGCAGAGAAGAAAATTATATGTGTAACAAACAGTTTCTTACCTTTATAACCCTATTTATTATTTCTGAAACTGAAATGAAACACTGCTGTACCAGACACAAGTGTAGCTTGAGGAAATGCCATAAGAAGGCATTCTAAACTCAATTATCATTCTTGTCCTCTGATTCTTTTCAGTATTTTGTCATGGTTTATCCAATTTTGGTGATTTGCTATGTTTTCCAAAATTCATTTAACATCAAGGATTCATGTATATATATATATATATATGTATGTGTGTATATATATATGTACATATATACATGTGTATGTATAAAAATAGACTCACATATCCCTATAGAATGTAATTTGAAGTTTAGTTATGTGAGTATCCTCAGTCATATCATGGGATTTTGAAAATGTTGTTATTAAACTGTGTACTTTGAGTTAATTTTTACATTATTGTGGTCATTGTGATTCCTCTTGCCAACTAGATGTATAACACTACTTCATTTTTATTTGGCTTCATGGGAACGGTTTTTGTCTTCATCTCATCCTGCATGACAAAGCTGTTTCATTGAACACTTCTAGCTAAGTAGATCTTTGAGCAAGGGTTACTAGATAGTAATAATACTCATAAGAATAATACACATTTTAAAAGTAGTGCTTCCAAAATGAATGTTTTAAGTATTAGTGGGTTTTTTGAGGGGGTGGAGGGGTGGTTTTTTTTGGTTGGTTGGTTTGTTTGGGGTTTAAGTTGTAAAGCTGTTATAGAACTGTGACTGTTATTCTGCTTTAATTTCTCTACACAGAGTCAGTGATAATTTTTCTGTTGTTCAGGTACCTGTTGACAGAGAATATTTTTCACCAGTAGATCCAGCAATAGCTGATTTTGTCTTTGCTGTGAGTGAGATTCGCTGTCTTCTACATCAAATGGGGTTAAACATAAAATTTCCTTGTGACAGCTAATGACATCTTTCTTATGAATCAGAAATCTCTTATGAGCTTTATTGTTCTTTTTTTCTGATTTTTTTTTTTTTACTGCTGAAGTGTGTTAACTGTTTTCAAGTATTTATTATAAGCTGTCTTCACTTTAGTGTGTCAGTGGAATGATTTATAAGATGTGTTGTAGTATTGTCCGTTCAACTTAAACATTCTGCTGAGGCTGTGGTGATATTAAACTGTATTTACATGTCTTTCATGAAGGACCAGTCTTTCCACACTTTTCTACTTCATAAATGCAAATTGAAAGAAAATTTGTTTCATTATTCTTTCTAATTTGTAAGGTGTAAAGTCTGAGATAGTAACGTTCAGTTATATGTTTTCATTGCTAGTAAAGCTGCTTTTGCTCTTAGAAGATTCTTTTGCCAAAACTAATTGCATTCCTGTAATCATCTGCTTGTGTTTTTCATTCATGAATTTTCTAGGTAGTGATAGGGCTCTCCCAGCCATAACTATATTAGAAAAAGGAAGTCAGATGCCATGGAGACTAGAATTTAAAGTTAACTGCTACTTGGGTAATGGCTTTATAAAACCCATGGTCACTTCCTTTCTAATATTATATAGTGCAACTTACTTTTATTGAAATGATGACAGCAACCTGCTATATCCTTTCTTAAGATCTAGGAGGTCTTAACACAGAAAAAAGCACCTTTTTATTTAATAATAAAAATTGTGATAGCCAGTGCTTTTTGGAGACACTTAAGACTCCCCAAAATAAAACTCTAGATATCATCAAAGCAATGCAGTACTTAAGGATATAAAAATAAAGCTATTATAAATATGACAGTAAGTCAGTCTTGATGCTATAGAAAAGAAAGATACTTAATAGGAAACATTATAGCAAAGAGCCTATAATCATAATGAAGAATTACTAGTGAATATACTTAAATTAAGCTTCAATCAGAAGTGTCTTTCTCTGACTAAAAAGATAAAAGGTAAGAGCAGCAATTTGCAATCTGGTAGTTTTAGCAGAGCTCACTGAGAATGAAAACTAGTTACTCCCTGTGTTATGCCACTGTACACACTTGCAGTGAAGAGTCTGCCTTAGGTTTGTGGTCATAAAGCAGGTTTGCTTGGTAAGTCAGAGATCTGTAGCATTGCTCAACTATTGAACAAATCACCACCCCTGGCTCTTTATATTTCAGTACGATAAAGTTTTCTTTTTCATCTGAGTAACTTCAGATTTTTACCTTGTTTTTGCTTGTTAACATTGCAGACTGGGGTTTGCTCTAACTTTGTAAAATCCATTGGGAACATCTCACTGGCCTCAGCACGTGCAGAATCTCACCAAAATCGTATTACTTCAGGCAGAGGTGTGCTGTGCAGAAAAGGGGGAGTGCTGGCAGCAGCGGTATCCCCAACTCCAGATGCTCTGTGGTAATGCAGTTTTACGGAGTCCATGTGGAGGGAGAACAGCAAAGTTTCACAAGTGCTTGCTGGCAGGATTTTCACATCAAAAGCTGGTATTGTGACTCACTGTTTCTCCAAGTTCCTCTCTCCAGCTGAGAAGGCATTTCAGGACACCAGATGTACAATTACCATTCTTACAGGAGTTAGCAGAGAGTTTCTGACTTTCTAGTGCACTGTGTTTCTTATCAGTCGCAGACTCCTGCACATTCACAAAATACTTCCTCCTGAATGTTTGTCAGGTGATCAAATGCTGTGTACTACCATAGACTCCCTAGAGAATTTTTCTTGCTCCTCAAGTTTCTCTGTGCAGGGGGGAGGAAAATGGCTCAGGTTTACTAAATGGACATAATTCTATACATTTTTCACACACAAAATCTTTATATCTCATTATGCACATCTGGATCTGATGGGGAAGGATATTTATTTAAATAGATACACTGTTTAGTATTTGCAACTCACTGGCAAACAAAACTTAAAAGTAGCGTGAGGATTTATTTAGAAGCTGGTATAAACACTGAGTAGGGAGAAAGACAAAAGTGGCAGACTAAACAAATGTATTGTGAGTGAGAAACATGAGATTGAACACATTCCCATAGCAGGAATGAGGGAGAAGTCAAAAACCAAACATAATGCACAGAAGAATTATATTTTTATTGTAGTTCTTTTATACAGAGATCTAATTTTAAAAGGAATTCTCAAGTTTCAGCCTAGAAAGTGTTGCAACATTTGTTGTTTGGATTTTTTTTTTTTTAATTGGTGTAAATTCTAAAATGTATGAGATTTTAATTCAGGCCAGTGAAGGAAATAAGTAAAAGCTTTCCAGTTTCTGTCATTCAGTCTTATTGGAGAAGATGAGATTAAGGTGTGTGTTTAGAACATGACTCAAAACTCTTCATGGAGAGAAATATTTGGTTATCCCTCTTTCTGCTTATCTTTCTGTTCCCTCCTAACTAAATGCTCATTCTAGTGCTACAGTGGAAAAGCTACAGTTACTGTACAGAATTCCAAAGTCACATGCAACACACATTCAAGAAAGCCGTAGGAAGGTGTGAATTTTCACATGTGATTTCCTAAAAGATACAGTGGCCACCACTAAACACTGGAAATTCCCAATAAGGTTCGTGGACTTACTGTCTTAATACAAATACAGAAGTAACGAGCTGAAGACAGAAAGTTAGAAACTAAGTGAAAATTATTATTAGACACTGTAGGGTTAATCTGTAAAACCTGCATTTAGATAGGGGTCATGCAAATTATCTTTCAGTGGGAAGCTTATGTCTGCCCCAAGCAGGACACTTGGCAGGCTTCAGTGGTGCCCTTTGTCTTGATGGGAGCAGAAAAGCTGGCAGTGGGGTTATTGCTGCCTTGGCAAGACAGACTGCCAAAGATTGCATGACAGTATGTCACATCTCTCATGGTTTTTGTTTCTAAAGACAGGGGCTGTCTTATTCTTTTTTCTCTGTATTCATACAGTGCTTAGCACAATGGCTTTTGATAGATGGCAGGGCCTCCTAGGTGCTGTAGTAACATAAGCAGTAATTATTACACTTTGACCATATTATGTTGTTTCTCTATCATTATATCTTGTTCTGCTCATGAATGAGTAACATAAATACATCACTGGATGACAGAGGGTCCCTTTGCTTTCATTTTTGATTTTATTATTTTTGGGGGGTAAAAGGCTGAGAAGATGTCTCCATACTTGGTTCGTTGCATTTTATGACTCTTGGGAAAAGGACGTGAATCTCACATACCTTGTTTATGCAGTCCAAGTGGTTAGTAGTTATTCTAGTTTTTGTAACACTGTGTGAAAACTCTTGTGAAAAAGCAGTGCCATGTCTATTATACAGAATATGTTCAAATACAAGGCAGTCCTGGCCCTCTTGGAACACTAATTCACTCGAAAGAGGCATAGCTGGGATCCTGTGATATTTGATGGAGGGACAGCTGCCTAATTATTGGCCTTCTTTCATATCAACCCATTGGGAAAGAGAATTTTGAGGGCAAAAGACAAGTATTTTAAAGCCTCAACTGACTTACTGCAAAAAATGGAATAGACCCTACAGGGCAACAAAAGCTACATGATTGCAGGGACATATATTTAAAACTCTCTTCTTTATACTGAGCAGTAACTTTTCCCTTTCATCATGCCTTTATCTGTCACAGAAAAGGAACATTTCTAATGAACTTCAAGTAAGTTTCAGGCTTTTTTTCTATCATATTGCAAGAGATACATTAGCTGACAAGAGACAAATAAAAATATCTTTCTATGCAGTTTGACTGAAGAAGTCCCTTGACTGGGCACTAACATTAAAATAAAAGGGAAAGAGATGATAAAATGTGAGCATATTTAAGCAATGTTCCGGTCACGTAAATTCACTTCTGCTCATTTGCTCCTTCTTTCCATTTTTTCTCTGGTTTATTTTTTCACAGAAAGGCTTGTCTGTCTTTTGAATCAGGTTCTTTTATATCATAGCTCAGTGCTCTGATGTGTGAAGTGCAAAGTCTTCTCTCTTCCATCTATTTTTCTTTACATTAATACTCTTGGCATTCACCTACTGCAGAATAATAGACATCTTAAAATAACATGAGTTTTCACAGAAGGATTATTACCTTCCCTGGACAATATTGTTAGCTGAGAGAGAAATCCCTAAATTAAATTTTGAAGGAGCTAAGCTGTAAGACAATACCATAACACAGTGTTTTACAGCATTTTAAATTAGCAGCATGCTGCATGCTGACACCAAACATTTGTAGCAGTGCTAGTCTGCCTTCAGTGTGAGACAAATGGTGCTCTCAGACTCCCATTCCTATATTTAACAGCATATATTAAATCTGTTCCCATGCAATGACTGGGCAGTGGAATGAGTGTTTTGTCTAGTAAGACAGTAATTCTTAAACTATGCAAAAAGATTATGACATAGCTCATTTTCTGCAAAAATCTGATCATCGAAGAGTACTCTATAGTGTGCTGGTCCTTCCAGGGCCTTCATAAACCACTGTAAGGCCTTCCCGGAAAGGTGGGACAAGAGTACAGTTAGCCAGCTGTCATAGGATAATTGGCACTTTCAATTTTGTCATAAATTGGGCATAATTTAATCCAGGTTTTATAAAAGAAGAGTAGGCCTCAATGGTGAAATGCAAATATATAATTGATGGCATATCAAATTGTTGCTTGTGAGCTCTGTTGTACCTTTCCCATCTGTGGGAAAAGCATGTGGATGCAGCAGTCTGAAACCAGCACATTGGGAGAGAGAAAGGAGATGTAGACCACAGAGATACGAAGCACAGTCAATTTTCTTAATTTAGGTTCTTCCACAAAAGCAGTGGGAATCAATGGCAAAATACACATTGGTTCCTTGCAGGTTCTCCAGCTGTGTTTCCAGTTGATTGCATTAAGTGGTTTACAGGGCACTGTAATAGGAAAAAACCATGAGAGAGTGAGCTGGGTCGGTATTTTTTGCAGGCAGAGGCGAGAGCATGAGAAGCTTTGAGAGAGGCATGGTGTAGCTGTGGATCCCGTGGATCTGCAGGTGACTGAAGGCCTGTGCCATTATACTTCATGGAGAAGTTCCTCATTGTGGAACTGGACAAGAGAATGTTTTTCATTTCTCACACATGAAAAATACAGATAACATGGCATAGAAAGCTTGTTGTCTAAAATAAAAAACTGGTATTTTTATCTGCTTTCTGGGAATATTCAATCTTGTATTGCTGAAGAGTACCAACAGAAAGATACTAACAATTCCGCTTGCTGTAAACCAGTTCAAGCTTCTGGGATTGATTTAGTCACCTTGTCTGCTCTGAAGTCCACAGCAGCCATTGACTAAAAGGGCAGGGAAATGCAGAAAGATGAAAGGAAACTTGAAACTAGTCTTTCACTTTGGCAGCTTCTGCTGTTATCAAACACCAGCTGAAGCAAGAAATCAATATAAACATTCAAAATGCAAATCTTCAATAGATAGGAATACTGTTTCCTCCAGTACATGTATAACTCAAAGCGTAAAAGTAAGGAACTGTGGACTTCTTGGAGCAGAATTTGTTGTAAAATATTTTCTGAGTTGTGTTGCTTGCTACTTTGTATTATTATTTGCTCCAGTCTGTTCCCACCTTCTTTTATTAGGGTGCAGTTCTTCCTTAGATGGATGTTCTATTGTAACTTTTTTTCCTTGGAAGACTGCAAAACTTGTAGGGTACTTCCAAGAAGGTTTGTATCTTGGAACTAAAGCAGGATGCATTAAGAAAAACATCCTGAAACTTTAGTAGGGCATCAAAAGAGGAGCCTCCTAGAACTGAGGAAGGAACTTCGTTGAAAACTTGCAAATATTCCCAACTGATGGTTAATGCTTCCAAAACTAGAGCCAAGAAAAACCCCAACATTGTGCTTGTGGTGCTATACTTAGATATAAGCTGGGAACTCACTTGGAACCTGTTTGTAACATGATTATTTTAACAATGTGAATTGTATAACATTGGACTGTAATTTTAAATTGTTGAGATAAGAATGTTTTACAAGTAATTATTTCTTATGATGAGGTTTACTAACTTGTGCAGCAGCTTCTACACATTTCCTATAATAAGTGGGACAGTACTGGTGTAGAATTATAAAATAACACATCCCATGCATCAGGATGTCAGTAGGTGCTAGACAGAGTATCATGGGACTGGTACAAATTTACGAGGGATTTTGCTGTGACGCAAGAGAAAGAAGTTGTTGGTGTGAAAAGATGAAATGAACTAGATACGAACAGGCAACTAGATAAGCTGTTGTGTTAAAATGTTAATAAATTTTTCTTCTCTATAGAACAATAATAAATAAAAAGTTGTCTATATATTTTCATTGTAGATTTTTTGGGGGGAAAAAAGAGCACAAACAAAACTTTAAAGTGCTGTTTTGCAAATGCAAAAATAATGTTTTAATCAGAGTAATGTCTTAAAGAAATTGCAGAAACATGTCCACTTATATTATTCCAGGATCTTCACTTTTGGACTAGCTCTACTACCAGTACTCTTGTAAATGAAAATCTGTGCCAATGCCCTTGGAATTCCTGCAATTTACCAATGGATATTAAGAATTGATTGCATTTTCTCTTTTTAGAATCATCTTGATCCAGACCAAACGCTTGGATTTTTTTCTCCTGTATGAAGTTTTAATGTTCCTTGAAGTATTAAGAATATTCCAATGCTGAAAAGACTCATTCATGAACACCAGCCTTCTGCATACTCTTTTACTTGGATTTAAGTTTTTGTGAGCCTCCATAGGGCTCCAAAGTCGTTACAAGGCAATTCAAACTGGAAATAGATTATCTTTAACAGAAAGCATGTACAGATTTTTTATTTTTTACAAAATATTTTTGTATGTGCAAATTGAACAAATATGTATGTAGAGTCCTAGGAAGAAGGAGGAAAGAATAGGGCTCCAAATTTTTTTTACGTTAACCCTGTCAGAATCCAGGCTCCTAACATGGGACATTTTCATCCTGTCCTAGAGGAAATGTTATGTCTTTCTGAAATGGAAGAAGGGGAAAGACAAGAAAAACAGATGGCACTGTATTGCTAGGAACAAGAGGTGAGCAAGAAATAATTACAAGGATGAATCTGAGGATGAGGTTCTGTCTTTGTAGGTTTCTCTACAACTCTTTGCAGTACTGAGAATCTGCAAGAAATAAAAGATAGCAGTGATATCTCTTCTTTCCTTGCTGACAAGAGTTGTGGTAAGGGTGACATATGGTATGTTAAGAGAAAACAGTGGCCAAGTTGCTTTCATTTTCAATGTACTTTAGAAACCTTTACAGCATAAAAACATCGCTGTGACAAGGTTGTCTCATCTAATGTTAACTGCAGAGCACCCATTTTAAACTTCCCAACATCTCCTCTATAGCCATCCATTTGCACAGGAATTCTGTTATTTCCTCTAGTATGAGGATAGTGCATGTCTCGTGGGATATTTTAATAAATATATAACAAAGTAGGTAATAACTCAATACAGACCTGAAGATTTATCCGGGTGGTACCAGCAGTTGGGAAATTTGGTTGTTGTTTTAGAAGCAGACCAGCAGATGGTGCTCGAAAATTAGTCGCAGCATAACTGAGCTGTGATGGTGCAATTTCAGTTCATTTCTCTTTCTTTTTGTTCTCTATAGAACGACTATTACACCCATTCCTGAATTAAAGGGAAGTGAGAATAAGGATGGAAGAAAAGAATACCCAGCACTTTTTGGAAATCAGTCTCTGAATCCTTACCTTTTTTTTTCCCCCCCCCCTAGCAATAATGGTTGGGTTTAGTTTTGTCTTTTATCTTATTACATTACTTAATTTCAGTTCAAATGTTAACAGCTCTATCTTAAAACTCTAGCTTTTCTCATATCAGACTGGGGTGGTTTGAAACTTGGCAGCTTTACAGTCCCTGCTTTCTTGGATATTTCACTTGCAGACACTTGATAAATGCCCACTTCAGTTTATGCAACAGAGTGTGAAAACGAACCTAACTTGGGAGCTATGTAAGCCCCACGCAAGGTGGATAGTCTGTTTTTAATTAAATATATTGGCAAGTTAATGAAGCTCTTTGTTTGAATAGTAAAAGCTTAATATTGGGGGTTACTGCCTTGAGGTAGCTGCAGTGGAAAGGAGAGAGAGATTTGACAAAAAACCAAAAAAGTGAGAAATAGTGTAGTGGTGGTGGCATTTTATATGGGAAAGATGAATCGGACTGGTCTTTGTCAGAACTGGGATGTTTACTGAGCTAACTGGTATATTAGCACACACAGCTGTAGAAGTCACCACTAATATAAGAGGTCTGTGACAAGGAACAAAGCTTCGGCTACATAAATTCCAGGAAAATGCAGGTAGTGTGCACTACAGTGGAGTAGGGGAAGGAGAAATTTTATATGTGCATGCCCACAAACCCAAAACTACCCGTGCATTCTTTGGAAACAAGAAAATACAGTTTAGAAACAAGAAAAACTTGCAAAAAACCATGCAAATAAAACAAGGTACCCATCTTTGTCTCTTGCTGCTAAGCCTATTGTCATAGTCTTCCCTTAAACTTTCCATTAATGTTTCAACAGATGACTCAGGGGAAAAAAACCTAACAATTTATCTGTTTACTGTTAGGCTGCATATGAAAGGAGAGACCTTAATACAGGACCTTCAGAGAAGCATTTTCAAGTAATCACAGCTCCTATAGTTGATCTATATACTCCTTGGTTGGTGACACCTGCAGTGTCCATGAGAAGCATGTCTTTGTTGGGTTTTCTGCTGTAAGCTACTGAGAGTGCTACATTTCCAGCAGAAAAAAAAAATATATATAAATTAGGATTCAGTTCAAAACTGGGTGCATATATATACCATGTGATTTTCATGGACCTTAAATATATGACTTAAGACATCTGATAGACTGAGAATGAATCAGGCTACACAGCAAGTCCAAAGCCACACGTATGGACCTGAGTGACTTTCGGGTATGCTGTAGGCATGAAGAGAAAAAGAAAGGTTTTTTTGTAAATGCAATATCACAATAATCCAGTTTGGAAGCTACATATGCTGTGGCATGTCTTTGAACTCAAAACTGATCAAAGTTTTCTATTCCTCAGTTCTTATTCTGCTGGCAGATGAGGCTCCTGTATGTAGAACACCTCTCTTTCCTTTCTCAAATATGGGAATGAAGTCATTTGTTCATGCTTTCAATGAACAGACAGGCATTCCAATGGTGTGTATTGATTTTGTGGACTGTATGCATTGCCTAAACTTCCATGGCCAAGTTAGGGACAAGTACAGGCAAGTAATTTATCTATACATCTAGAGCCTTTGAATACAGCTATTACTCTGTACTGCACACGAAGTTAGAGCTACAGCTCATGGGCAGCTTGAAGTCAAGCCCATTCATTAGAGTCAATCTACCCCAAGGCAAGATGCTTTGGACATGGTCTCATGGAAGTGGTCAGGAGCTCCTGTGGAAATAAAAATGACAGTAACTATTAGAGTTAAGCATGGCCATAGGTCTTTCTTTGTCACACTGCCATCCTTTCTTGGGTTTGATTTTTAGTACGCTTGTTGCTTTGTACTCTTGTTGCATATGACATTTACTATGCTCCACATAGTGTCCATCAGCCTTCTTCTTCCAGTAAAGACTGTGTTTAAAAGCCTTGTTTCCTGCTCTGAATTCATAATAGTCTTCAAACAGTTCCATTGACATTCATCTTTGGCTAAGGGATGAGATCATTTTTCTCTTAAACTGAGTGCATATATTTATATTTTTGTTGATCTCATCCACAGTAGACTTGCCAGTCAGAAAACCAGCATGAATATGCTGAGATGGAGGTCACGGGGCTGAATGTCACAGAGTTCAGGCATGCAATAGTTGCTGACTGCTGTTTTTCTGTGAAGAATAGGAGACTGCTGTGACAGAGGCCCTGAAACCTCTGGCAACATGTAGTGGACAAAGACTGCAGTGGGCTCAGAGCAGGCCTGTATAAGTCTGGTGGTTTAGCACCTGTTTTGATAACAGCTCCAACAGGAAGCTGTTTGCACCTGATGCTTGTGGGCTACCTAACAAACAATGTCCCCTACACTAAACTGGCCCTTCAGGAAAATGCAGTATTGATTCTCTTAATACCTGGCTCTTGCAGTAGGTTATTGAGGCTTTAGAGAGAGTAGCTTGATCTCTAGATCGGAGGTTAAATGGCACAGAACTGGTTACATCCACAATATGAATTAGTTGACCCTTGATGTCCCCTGGACAAAACAGAATACTACTCTGGCTCCAGACATAATTTGTGTGTACATGCACATGGCGTGTGTGTGTGTGAGAGAGCTCAAAGTATTTAGAATTATGGGAAGGATACACAGCACCTCCTGGGACTGGTAAAAGACTTGCAGATAGCCTTATACAGAAGGTATGGGAAAGAATATTAGTTGGTGCAGTGAAACCATGGCAGGGTTTGATCTTGTTTCATGTTCCTGTCTAATTCAGCCATAGAGACACATAGTCTGCCTTTGTGACTGGTGAGAAGTGTGTGATAGATTATCAACTGTCTAGCAATGATATCAGGAGATGTCTCTGTACTATTTACAGTTTTCAGACAATATCAGAACAGGCTAGTAAGGACTAATATAGACTTGTTTATGTAGTTCTTGCTTAATACACAGGCAGATGGAAATCACTTCCAGAATTATAGAGGTTTTGTGTTCTACCTGCAGAGGGCATTCATACTATTCAGTACATCATTACTCTCCAGTTGACAGTGAAGGGAATATTTATAGTTATCTCAGTTATGGCTGCATGAATTGGGAGCTTTATGATGTGTGTTTTACTGAGCATACCTACCATCTGTGAAGACACTGAAAACCCATAGCCATGTACAGATGAAACAGCTGAAAAATGCAGTTGTGAAAAGAGTTGTAAGAGAGAGTCAGATATTTCCTTAAGGAAAAATACTTTGAGCTTGCTGAACTGTTGTTTTTTTCATTTTAGTTATAAAGTGGTATAAGTTTTTGTTATTATTAATTTCTAACCCTTTGCACTTGAGTAAGTTTTTATACATAGTTTGTGCTTAGTGCAAAACTCTTAAACTCCTTCTTAATAAAGGTACACCACAAAGCTTGCACTAAACTTGCAAAGAGCAGCAGAGGTTGCCATTATGAAAATTTTGGAAAAGACATAATGAAATTAAGCTAGAATGAAGAAAGATGATATTTTATTTTATTTTAACCAAGAAGTGGAAGGGGGGAAAATACCATTTTATCAGAGCTATTAATCAAATATTTTTCAAAGCATTTGTTTCAGTTCTAAATTTATTATGAAAGTGATTATTGTTATTGAAGAGGGAGCATGCCTCTTTGGCAGGCTCAGGAAGTATCTTCTTAAAGGATCTCCCCATCCTGGAAGTGGCAAGGGCAAGGAATGTAGCCTAGCTGGAAGAACAGGTCTGAGATAGGGTAACCCAGGCCCATTGTATCAGACAATGGCAACTGCCGAACAAACACTGGCAGGGCAGTATTAGTCTGCACAAGAGACAAGCTGAAGCACAGAACACTTGAGAACCTATTCATGAGATAGTTGTGGATCCTTGGATGCCTCTGGAAGTGAAGATGACTGTTAGAAAGTTAGCAGTCTCTAACAGTTGAGAAAACAGCTTTAAGAAACAGAGAAATAGGAACAAGAGGAGTCCCTGCCTCTTTTTGAGACTAGGCATTCTACTTTTTGGGACTCATTCTTATTGCAAGCTATAAGATAATATTCTAGGAAGTCTGTGTTCATTATGTCAAAGGGATTATGAAGTATATCACTGAGAATCCAGGGCACTGAGATGAGAATGAGGTGCTTGTCAGGAAGGTCATCCTTGGCAGCAGACACACCTGTATTGCAGAACACAGTATTGCTAGAACTGCAGCTTCCTTTCATGTAATAATCCAGCATGTATTCATGAAACTGAGAATGACTGAATGCTATATTCCAGCTTCTAAGTGCCTGGCAGCTCTCCCCTTGGATGCATATATTTCTGTAGTCTCTTTATACTGTCACAAGCTGCTTGACACACAGCTTTCTCCTCTGAACTCTCATCAGCTCTCTGACAAAGCTTATAGACTATTCCTTAGTGGAACTTACATAATAAATATTTGAGTGCAATCACTGCAGATGGTGTGCTAAGACTTGCTGCTCTCAATCATATTTTTAATACAGAGGCCTTCCTGCTTATTCACACTTCCAGTAAAAGGGTTTATAAGCCTTAACAATTTCACATGTGACTAGGGTTACAGTGATTGCCAGGTGGAAGAAAGTCAGGAAAGCTTTTCTTGCTGACTGAAACAGAGATCTCTTTCTGAAGAATCCATCCATCCTTACAATTGGCTCTGTAATATTAGGCTTGTGGTGCCTAGTGCATGTATCTAGCTGTGGGAAGAAAGAAACAACTCTTAGGCCTGCTGGATCAAATTTTGCTAAAGAGATTAAATTGCAATAGTTACCTGACTTTTGTATGCCTTTGGGTAGTGGAAGGGAGGACTGGAGTTGTTGGAACTTGCTGTTTGTTGTAAGTTTGGCAAGGGATTCTACCCTGTCTCATGTAATGCAGATTAAACACGAGTACTATTCAGACAGGATCTGCTGGTGAAGTAGATCCTGAAGAAGATGAGGGGTGAGATTTCTAGCAGAAATGGGAAAAGGCATTACCACCCTATGCCTTTACCACCAGTTCCATGGCGGCAATCATAAAAAGTTAAATAGTTTAGATTAGATTATAATTCCACTATTCCAAACAGGTCTTTTTTTTTTTTTTTTTTGCATGCCTACTCTGTAAATTTGAGGCTTGACTTCAGAGGACAAATTAGTAATCTCTGGAAAGTATATTTAGTCCTGATGAGACTTCTTAAAAAAATTATAAACTGTATCCAAAAGCTAAAATATAGAGTACAATCATGTCCTGAGATTTTCCTGTAACTTCCAGCAAGCTTTTTTCATACCTTGCTTTTACCAGCTACTAAGTTTCTCCTTCAATAATTTAAATCTTTTCTGTTAATCTGTAACTGAAGTAGAATGTTTGCAAATGAAATGCTACAGTTCTGATCAGATTGCAGTCTACTATGGCATTTTTCAATGTGTGATACTCGGTGGTATCTGGTGCAACCTGGAGAGATCTCTGGAAAGGCCAGTTTGCTGGATAAACACAAGGAGTAAGCTTTGTTGCATGGAGGGATTTAAGAAATATTATTTCACTTTCTTATTCCCAGTGTCAGGTGAAAGTTCTCATGGTTTAAGCACATTACAGATTCCTGGTGTTCTCTGTCCTATCATACTTGAATACTTTTCTGTGCTGTCCTCTTGTTTTTTACTTAGATGATAGTTGATTTGCACAGTCATCAGAGAAAGCTTATAGATTTTAGTCTTTTTAAAAGTTACTGTGTACAACTTACATTCCTGTTTCTAACAGTTAGCTACACGTAGTTGCCACAGCTGTTAAGAAAAGATCCTCTTTACAGTGACCGTGATAATGAATTCTCAACGCTACCCTCACTATCTCCCCCATGTTCTATTTTATTGAAGATTGCAAAGGGCTTCTTTTCTTATCATAAGCCCCAGATGTCTAGGATTCTTTTACAGAAGTAACTTTCAGAATATATCTCATGATTTAATTTAAAGTTAAGAGGAGACACTTAGTTAGAACTAGAAAAATGGACATCTGTCAGGATAGAACTTCAATACATTAGAAAACTGTTGCTCTGAAATCTGCCTCCTGGCTTTTTTTTTTTTCTTCAGCATTGTGACATAAATCTTTCTTTGAACTTAAACTGTGGAATGTGTTCAAAAATTACATTGAAAGAGCCATCAGTTAGGGGTGATCTTTGCAATGATCAGTAATTGTTATTGGTATCCTTCCAGGCACATACATAGCACAGATGGAAATCCTGGTACAAATTCACTCAGAGGGTAGGACAGCAGTTTCCAGCTGTGTGTCTTGTGCAGGTGAACAGGCACGATTTTCTGATTAAAGTCTCAGTTACAAACTGTGCTGAAAAAACCTGCTGTATGTAGCATTAGAGCATAAAGTTTTAATAAAACAAAAATTATGGAAGATAAGGTTATGTCATGTATAAAACAAGGTACATGTTGTCCACAATAATAAAATCTACTGGGAAAAAGTAAGAACAAATTTAAAAGCTTCCACATACATTTTAAATAGTTTAAGATAATTCCTCATTATTCCCCATCTAAATGACCCCTCTCTAAGTCCAGTCTTTTACCTGCTTTTGTGAAGTAATTTAAAGAGAATTGGAGACTTAAATATCTATGACCTTTGAAAAATGAAACTTCTTAGCAATCTTGAAAACATCTATGCTTGAACTTTGAAACATCAGGTAAATTTGCACCCCAAAGAATCACAAAGGATCTCCATCTTGCCCTTGAAGCCAGTAGGTTGGAGTTCATTTATGGTGTCTGTGTGTTCTGCATCAGTGAGTCGGTAGAACAGGTTCTCTTCTTTCTAGAGAGTAATTTCTGTTAGGTTTAACTGGAGAATAATACATGTTTCTGTGATGTGACTCTTAGACTACAACAGATTCACTTTTGTTGTTTGCTTTGCTTTCAGTAGAACATGTATTTAGTCTGATTTACAATTCAGAAGCATCCTTAACTGTATAAGATGTATTCAGGTTAACTATCAGCAGTTTAAGTCTTTGTGAACTGGAGATTGCTTTTTGTCAGCTACAAATTTATTTTGTAATAGATAGTTTTTTATCATAAGAAGGACTTAACAAGTTATTTTATTGAAAGATGGGGGGGGGAGAGGAAATTAATTTTATATTCAGTACTTCCAACCAGAAATTGCAGTTGTCTAGATAATTAGGAATTTAGTTGCCTCTGCCATTCCAGTTTGAAGTACATAAATTCTGATTCACATTCACTACCTTTCAGGTTTACATAGGAATGATCTTACTTGATGCAGCTGCATCACTTTGCTTCTTTTCATACATTAAGACAATAACAAATCTGATTTTCTGACTCAGACTGTTGATCAAAGTCATCAGAGCACAGATCTTGAAGAGTTCCAGCATTAAACTCTTTTAGTCTTCACTAAGGATGAGATAGTGGAAAAATTCGTATTGCACTTTTCTTTAGCAACTCTGCATTTTCTTTCATCAGTGGCACATGAAGTGGAAAAAAGGTGGCTTGAAAAAGGAAAAAAAAAGTAACAGGTATTATTGTTGTTGTTGATATAGTTATTATAATAGTTATACAGTCTATCCTAATAGTCACTCTGATCTAGAGAGGGCCCTCTGTCCAGACCAAGGATGTTACTTTTACTTGTGCTATGAATTCATTCCTGTACCTTTGTGTTCCTTAACCATATACTATGGCCTTGCCAGACATTTTCACCTGTTGATTCTTTCTTTCATCTCAGTCTTCATATTTTATGCTGGAAAATGTCATGTTTCCTTTTAACCTTGATAATCACAGTCTATGATTTAAAACAATTTCCTTCTGCCCTCACAGAAATCTATCTTCTGAGCCACTGTGCAGCTTTATCTTCCTGTTCTTTTTCATTCACTTTAAATGTTTCAAAAATTTTCTGCCCTTGGGCCAAGGATTTTCTAAGGTGCATCTTGAATTGCTTAAAACGGCTTATGCAGCAGGGTTCTGCCTGTAAAATCAAGAGACAAGAGTCAGTTCACTTGAAAAATGCTTGTGTGACTCAGCTCCAACTGATTTCATGTTGATCAGAGTCTACAGCTGCCTATTTCTCAAATGCAGTTTCATAAGTAGTAAAATAAAAGCGTTCAAACCATTTAAGGTTACATTTTATTTCCCCTTACTTTCTCCTGAGTCTACATCTGGGCAGCTCAGCCCTGTTTCAGTCTTTTCTCTTTAACTGTTTGGCCTGAATAGACTCTGATGCATTTAATTAGCATATACGTGTTTATCTTTGTGAATCGCGGCCTGGAATGAAGCCCAAGAACTTGTATTTGACTATAATGACCTGACTTTTAAGGTTCAACCCACTCAATAAGCATTTCATACACTGCTAGGGAGAGATAAAACATCTCCTTGTCCTTGTGCCTTCACTTTCGGGCACACTGGCCTCAGAGTTGTTAATGAGGCCATTCAGCATCAGCACTTCACAGAGAGCTTCTGAAGTCAGTACCCAAGCAAGTCATTCAGCAGAGCTGTAATTTACCTTCTAACACCACCAAACTGCCTTTTCCAGCTCTTCGAATGCTTAAGTGCTTGAAAGGTGTGTGCCACGTAAAAATAAGACCGAAGGCAAAATCTTGAAATAATAATTACAGTAAGTTCAAAGGAACCACATACATCTATAGCACTCTTTTGCCTTTATTAAAAAATGAGGCCTTTCTGTTTTAAAGTCAGACCTCCAAATATATCTAAAGAACCACAGAACATAAGAATGGCCTCTCAGTGTCAGACTGTCTTATCTAGCCTGGCATCCTGTCTCAGACAACGTCCAAAAATGGATGTTGAAGGAACACTATAAATGAAGGGAAAGCATGTATACTTCCATAAATATTCCTATCATCAAGCAGTATGTGGTTCAGGAACTTCCTGAGCCAGAGATGGTGCTTTGTATTTAAGAACTCTTGATGGATTTCTTTTCCATTAACTTGCCCAGTCTTCTCCAGGAAGAGATGGGGGAGATAAAATGGGTGCTCTTTTGATTTTCTAACCTTTATTTCTGAGAAAAACACTGGATCTATTCCACGAAGTCAGAAACAGTTGAAGTGCTGTTACAACAGCTCAGTAGCAATGGCAATTTCACGTTTCCTGCCATAAATGCATGATGCTGGAGCTACACATTGGTCATGGAGTGGGACTGACTGATGCATTCAAAATCTATTTGCTATATTTAGTTGGTTCTTCTTTCCAAAGGAAAGGTTTAAAAATACCTTTAATAATCTATTTATAAGCTGAATCTTCAGATGTTTTAATTTTGCAGTTGCACTGCTAAGGAAAGAACTTTGCACAGCCTGCTGAATCTGGTCTAATGCCCAAGTCAAACTGGATGAGCTAAGGGCATTTCTTTTGCATTTAAAGCTCTAAAAGCTCTATCCTAGCTTGAGGTTGTTTTGGTTTGGTTGGGGTTTTTTTGTTTGTTTGTTTTTGTTTTTAAAAACAAGCCTTTATTTTTAAGAAAATATTAGGACAGTTTCATGCAACCTTTGTCTCGGATTAGTACACAGTACTTAACTAGAGGGAATTAATAGATATTAATGTACAGTCAAAAGGAAGGTAGACTGCTGCATGTATAGATAGTAATTAGCATATGAGATTTCTAAACATCATTATATTTGTTTTACACAATAGTGAACAGAACAAATCCAAACTGGATTGTTAAACCTTTTTTCCCTACTGATTGTGTCAAGATATGAAGGGAATTTTCCAAACTGTGCCATATTCAGTGGATAGTAAGCAGTGATTGTAGCACAGTAATTTGGAAGGAAGGAAGATTGAAGGAACAGCATCTCTGATGCCAGAAATAGTGCTTCTTATGGTGTACGGACACAGTCCCTCAAATAAAAATATGCTAAAACTAGTGCTAGAAAAAGCTTCGTACATTTCTTAAATAAAATTAAACTTAGCTAAAACTTATCTTCTTAAATTAGAAGCATTTCAAGATGCTGAGTATATACACTGCAGTTTGGTAAATCAATAGCAAATAGATATGAATACAAGTTATGTTTTCATACAACACACACAAAGGCAAGACAGCTTTCTCAGTCTGTGTTGCCAGGGGCATATTGTTACCTGTGAGACTACTTTGCTGCTTAATTACTACTTTTTGTTTACAGGGCAGATACAGTGATGTATGTACTGGTGGATACATACCAGAGAATATACTTGTGCTACCCTTGAGCTATCCTGTCCTGTGTACTGCTGCTAAGCATAGCCAAGGAGATAAATAATTTCACTTCCACATTCTCCAGAAACCTGGCTCTGAAATGGAGTTGTTAGCCCATGCTGAGCTTCATGCAGCCACTAGTTTCAAACTGTCCTTGACGTGTCTGCACAAGCTGTGTTGACTACACATAGATGCTCTCCAACAAGGTAATTCGGCAAGGAGACACTGGCAAACTGCAGAAAAAAAGCAGAGTTGACGCTGGGCTTTGAAATCACTTGAAATTATTTATGCAAACCCTCAAACTCAGATCAATAATAATTCTTAGATGAAAACCTCAGAGAATTTCTGCAAACTGATGTTTCAGCTCTGCCTGATAAGGCTTATACTTGACTTAAAGCCACATTCAGCTGTAATACACAGCCTTGGGCTTCTGTCCAGTGTGTTTGAAAAGGTTGTGGGAATTATCACAGTTGGTAAACTCTGCCACGTACTCTGACTGAGACCATTATCTAAGTACCTGTTCATAACTTTTATTCATATGTTTACTGGGGAAAAAAAAAAACACAACAGCTTTCTAAAAGTTTAGAACACTAATAATTTCTGGATCTATGAAGCAGCACATGTGCCTACAGTGCAACTTAAACAGAAGTTGGTGCAGTGTTTTATTCTTGAAACTGCCACCATATGAAGGTGGAATGAACCTTTTTTTCCAAAAAATGCATTTCTCCAGGTCCTTAGAATTCACCGTATGCACATATGTGATGAAAATTATCTTTGATTTCTCTGTGCTGAACATCTCAGTACCATCTTATGTTTCAAATAGGCATGATAAATGCTTTCCTTTGGAGCTCGGTTGTGGGGCCCATTGCAGCAGTAGGTCCCTAAAGCACACCTGAGTAAGCATGCTGCACACAGAACAGCTTCTCTTTCCTCTTAGCATTACAGAGGACCGTCTCTTCCCTCTCTTCTCCCCTTTTATTCAGTTGTCTAATCAAAGCACACCGTTCATAATGTACAAGCTAAGCATTTAACTCCCTCTCCATGCTTCTAAAGCAGTTTAACACGTGGCACTACTTTTCACTAAATGGATGTAGCACCTCTAGGGTGTCCAGAGTGTGTGAGCCCTGTAAAGTTAACCAGGCTAGTGCTGAGTGAGCTGGCTAAGTACCAGGAGATGCAAATTTGTGCAGCATAAGGCTTCTCCTCGGCTAATATGTCTTGTTTTCATGACACAGTACAGCCATAGCAATACAGATTTCAGGACCTAAGATAATTCCTCTACTGATAGCTTCGCTCTTGCTACATTTTCTGTATCTCTTGAAGAAATTCTCAAATCTCTTTTGGATCTAAGTGTATTTTTCTAATAGAAAAAGGAGATTATGTTTCTTGTAGTGTCATATGATACAATAAGCTATAAGCTGATGCATTACTACTCAGTTGAACAGATACTATGAATGTGTTTTTCTCAGAGGTGATTTCTTCAGAAATATTTTTTACTGTTTAAAGTTTGCAGACTTTTGTGTTGAGGATTTTTGCACAGGTCTGGCAATTTACTGCATGATAGCAATTTAGTGAACTTGTAGTTTCTTCTAAACCCTAGCTAAGATTAACATTTAAATTCATTCATATCTATCCTTCATTGCAACTACTGTAGTTAACATGACTTGAAAGCATTAGACAAAGCTGTTTTAAAAATAACATTGCAACAGGATACTTCATGGTATATGTGATGCTATATCTTAAATCACTTGCTACTCAGCATTTCTGAAGCTTTCTAATATAACTCAAGGGCAAAGCTATTCCACATGAATACCTCACTAATTATTATTTAATGCATCCCCAAAACCACTGTTTAACAAACAAAATAACTTAGAAATCATGTCTCATAAGTGATAAAACATTTGCTTTGATGATCCAAAGGCAAAAATAAAATACTAGCACAGTGCAAACATAATGGTAGTAATGGGAATGCATCATGGTATCATCATGCTGGTCTTAAATATGACCTAAAAGGACATTGTATCTCTTAAGAAAGTAAATGCCTGTTATATACATAGTAGAAGCAGCAGTAGTAGTAGTAGTGACTATTGGACAACCTCGTACAAAAGGCAAAAATTACTCAGTCCTATATCTGCCATTGTATGGGGTACCTTTTTTTAGACTTAGATGTACTTCATCTGTCAGGTCAAAGTGTTAAACAGACAACTGCGTTACTTACAATTTAGAATAACGTGATCCATCTACTTCTCAGGGTGAAACTTGTCTTTGTGTAGGTGGCCAGTGTAGATATGACCTATGTATAAATTATTAAAATAAAAAACATTAAACACAAAGAGTAAATAGTACTGTCTGTGTAATACTGTTTAGATTAGTTTAGTCTGTGGGAATCTATGGCACTTCAGTTACTGTAATTGGACTCCATTGCAAAGTACTGTATACCTGTACAAACCTAGCTGTAGGGTAATTTTATTATTAGTTTGGGTCACATAGGACAGTCCTAACTTGATATATTTTCTATTTTTCCTTTTGTGTGACAAGATAAGTAATTCTTTATATACAAATACATAATATATAGTACAAATATATATATAGTGATATGAATTAGTGCTATCCCATTTGTGCTGCTAACTTGATGTGATTTTAGCAAATTGTGTATTCTCCAGGCACTGAGGTTGTTTAACATGAGAAATAGAAATAATACTTTTAACTTCTCTTTGTGGTAACATTTTACTCTTTAGAAATGTTCCCCCAGCTCCATAGAAAAATGATGTTAACAAAATGCTTACTATTCCTCTTGTATATTTACAAATGAGGTCACAGAATCATAGAATTAGAATCATATAAAAGATCTCAGGGATCACCAAGCTGAACCATTAACCCAAGACTGCCAAGTCCACCACTAAACCATGTCCCCAAGTGCCACATCTACACGTCTTGTAAATACCTCCAGGGATGGTGAGTCACTTCCCTGGGCAGCTTGTTCCAATTCCTGACTCTCTGTGAAGCAATTTTTCCCAATACCCAACCCGAATATCCCCTGACAAAATCTGAGGCAATTTCCTCTTGTCCTGTCACTTGTTACTTGTGAGTACAGGCCACCCCCCATCTGGCTCCAATCGTGTTTCAGGTAGCAGTAAAGTCCCTTCTGCACCTCCATTTCTCCAGGCTAAACACCCTCAGCTCCCTCAGCCACTCCTCTTAGGAGTTGTCCTTCAGACCCTTCCCCAGCTCTGTTGCCATTCTCTGGACACACTCCAGCATCTCAGTGTCTTTTTTGCAGTGAGGGGCCCAGAACAGGACACAAGGGACACAGAACTGGATTTGAGACGCAGCCTCACCAGTGCCGAGTACAGGGGGACAGTTCTTCAATTAAGTGCGAAGATCAAATGGGCACAAAAACCTGTCCNGCAATACAGATTTCAGGACCTAAGATAATTCCTCTACTGATAGCTTCGCTCTTGCTACATTTTCTGTATCTCTTGAAGAAATTCTCAAATCTCTTTTGGATCTAAGTGTATTTTTCTAATAGAAAAAGGAGATTATGTTTCTTGTAGTGTCATATGATACAATAAGCTATAAGCTGATGCATTACTACTCAATTGAACAGATACTATGAATGTGTTTTTCTCAGAGGTGATTTCTTCAGAAATATTTTTTACTGTTTAAAGTTTGCAGACTTTTGTGTTGAGGATTTTTGCACAGGTCTGGCAATTTACTGCATGATAGCAATTTAGTGAACTTGTAGTTTCTTCTAAACCCTAGCTAAGATTAACATTTAAATTCATTCATATCTATCCTTCATTGCAACTACTGTAGTTAACATGACTTGAAAGCATTAGACAAAGCTGTTTTAAAAATAACATTGCAACAGGATACTTCATGGTATATGTGATGCTATATCTTAAATCACTTGCTACTCAGCATTTCTGAAGCTTTCTAATATAACTCAAGGGCAAAGCTATTCCACATGAATACCTCACTAATTATTATTTAATGCATCCCCAAAACCACTGTTTAACAAACAAAATAACTTAGAAATCATGTCTCATAAGTGATAAAACATTTGCTTTGATGATCCAAAGGCAAAAATAAAATACTAGCACAGTGCAAACATAATGGTAGTAATGGGAATGCATCATGGTATCATCATGCTGGTCTTAAATATGACCTAAAAGGACATTGTATCTCTTAAGAAAGTAAATGCCTGTTATATACATAGTAGAAGCAGCAGTAGTAGTAGTAGTGACTATTGGACAACCTCGTACAAAAGGCAAAAATTACTCAGTCCTATATCTGCCATTGTATGGGGTACCTTTTTTTAGACTTAGATGTACTTCATCTGTCAGGTCAAAGTGTTAAACAGACAACTGCGTTACTTACAATTTAGAATAACGTGATCCATCTACTTCTCAGGGTGAAACTTGTCTTTGTGTAGGTGGCCAGTGTAGATATGACCTATGTATAAATTATTAAAATAAAAAACATTAAACACAAAGAGTAAATAGTACTGTCTGTGTAATACTGTTTAGATTAGTTTAGTCTGTGGGAATCTATGGCACTTCAGTTACTGTAATTGGACTCCATTGCAAAGTACTGTATACCTGTACAAACCTAGCTGTAGGGTAATTTTATTATTAGTTTGGGTCACATAGGACAGTCCTAACTTGATATATTTTCTATTTTTCCTTTTGTGTGACAAGATAAGTAATTCTTTATATACAAATACATAATATATAGTACAAATATATATATAGTGATATGAATTAGTGCTATCCCATTTGTGCTGCTAACTTGATGTGATTTTAGCAAATTGTGTATTCTCCAGGCACTGAGGTTGTTTAACATGAGAAATAGAAATAATACTTTTAACTTCTCTTTGTGGTAACATTTTACTCTTTAGAAATGTTCCCCCAGCTCCATAGAAAAATGATGTTAACAAAATGCTTACTATTCCTCTTGTATATTTACAAATGAGGTCACAGAATCATAGAATTAGAATCATATAAAAGATCTCAGGGATCACCAAGCTGAACCATTAACCCAAGACTGCCAAGTCCACCACTAAACCATGTCCCCAAGTGCCACATCTACACGTCTTGTAAATACCTCCAGGGATGGTGAGTCACTTCTCTGGGCAGCTTGTTCCAATTCCTGACTCTCTGTGAAGCAATTTTTCCCAATACCCAACCCGAATATCCCCTGACAAAATCTGAGGCAATTTCCTCTTGTCCTGTCACTTGTTACTTGTGAGTACAGGCCACCCCCCATCTGGCTCCAATCGTGTTTCAGGTAGCAGTAAAGTCCCTTCTGCACCTCCATTTCTCCAGGCTAAACACCCTCAGCTCCCTCAGCCACTCCTCTTAGGAGTTGTCCTTCAGACCCTTCCCCAGCTCTGTTGCCATTCTCTGGACACACTCCAGCATCTCAGTGTCTTTTTTGCAGTGAGGGGCCCAGAACAGGACACAAGGGACACAGAACTGGATTTGAGACGCAGCCTCACCAGTGCCGAGTACAGGGGGACAGTTCTTCAATTAAGTGCGAAGATCAAATGGGCACAAAAACCTGTCCCTGTGCCTACAGCAATACTTTCAGTAGTTATGTACATGTGTGTGCATGCTTCCCAAAACCTAACCCACATTCTGGAATGCAAACACAGAAAAGGCAAGTGTTCAACAGGATGTGATGTAAGCTGATTCCCTGCTTTGCAGAGAAAAGGTTACACATGGGTTTAGTTTTCATTTAAACAAAAGGAAGAGTCATATAATAATTCCTTCTTTTATCTTTACACTACAAGGGTAAAAACCTGGTTTTTATCATGTCTGTTATACTGGCAGAATAAAACAGCTCAGCTTTCTAATATATTTGAATTATGCATTAGAATATTAATTTAACACAGAAAACACCTTTCAATTCCATATTCTATTTCACACCTACTTTGCACAATATTATTCAAAACAGTACGATTTCTAATGTAGAGAACTACATTAGGAGTGCATTCAGGTTACATATTTAAATCACACAATGTCACTAATAACCTGCTATATATTAAGAAATTAAAACAACCTCATAAGCAGACCTTTACAATAGTGAAAAGTACTGCAAGACTCCTGTGGTCTTGTTAGCACTTCAAATAGCTTTCACCACATGCAATAATGGGCGTACCTGTTTGAAAATCATACAGTCTATTGTATTTCTACAGCGTCTTTAATTCAAAAATATTTGTATTCACATTTCTGGCAACCTCCTGAACAGAGGAGAGCAACCCCCAGCACTAAAGCCATCTATGACAATTCCCAACTGTTATGAAAAGTGCTATGGGATATTGTTGCTTTTTCAGAACAGGCAGGGGGTTTGTTTTTGTTTTTGTTTTTTTATTTTAACTTGTATGAAAATCCAATAGTTAGTAAGGTGCCTCGAACATCATGTCTGTTCCTAAGATAGAAGTTCTCCTTCAAATAGCAGTTGCAATTAACAGTTCTCCCTACACAAGTATAACTTGAAGGTTATACTAACAATAATCAGACCTGGGTATTAATCTGCAAACATTTGTACTAAATGTACAATGGCACCGAGTACATTCACAGAGTGCAATGGGTGGTGACTTGTCACATGGATTAATGTCCCTCCAGATAAATGATTGTTTTACCTCAAGTCATCGACAAAGGATGACATTATTGCAATGGTGCAATTAATAACCTGCCACTTCATTAATTGTTAATGATATCTTCATGGATCACTTGGAAAATCTAGGGAACTTTAAATGTTTTGTTTTGCGTTTGGTTTTTTTTTTGACTATTCAATAGGAGAGACAATGAAGAGTGTGTTAATATCCCGCTTGGTATTCTTTGATGCAGCCCTCTATTTATTGTGTATGAGAGTTACGTTTGCTTTATATGAACAACGTCTTGAGGTCATGACAAAGTTGGAAACTTTGTGAAAATAGAAAAATTAAAAAAGAACATTGTCTTGATCAACATCTTTTGAGACTGGAACACAGAACTGATTTTCTAGTGATAAAGAAACAAAATATCATAGGAGTCCAGAATCTGTTTCTAAAAACTGAGATCCCTAAGACAAATGGTATCTCCAGTATCTCATAAACGCAACTATTTTAAGTTTAGTTATCATAAAACTGTCACTGCAGAACATGACCTGCAGGCACTCAAGTTTAGAGCCTACAATGTTTCTAGTGATCAGTATTTCAGATGTGTTTAGTTAACAACCAAGATAAGAGATGCGGTAATGTAAGAAAATAAGCATAACCTCTCCTTCCTTAAAGTGAGATTGACATTATTCAGTGAACTGCTTTTTTAGATAATCCCCAGGCTGTTTTGGAAATTGTCACCACTAATAAATTTTTTTTAGATTATTTCCCTGGTGCCACTTTTCTGCCTGGCACTGCTGAGTTTCTCTTATTAGCCCATGTGAGCTATTCAATAGATTGCAATCTTTGTGGCATTAGTACTTGCCAAACAATTAGACTGTAGCACATATTGGTTTTCAAATGAGATTGTAAAAGGAGTGCTACAACCGTTCCTTATCTGCTGGTGGTGCAGCACAGTTTATTAGAAAGGATGACATGACACCGACCTATGTAATTATTCTAACTAATACACAATCAGCTATGGAGGGTCTTCAGTCAAAACAGCACTACAGTGTTGAATCACCTCACACTTTGCAATGTGAGAGTTTCATTACGGTTTAGAAGATGCTGTCACATAATAGTTTTGCCCAAGAAGTAGCTGGTTGGAAACATGAAGTTTTTTTGTAGTTAAACCGAGACTACAAACTGAATGCAGAAAGTTACTGTGCCCTGAGTGCAGTAACGGTCAACATACAAAAGAACTAGTCAACACTGATCCTAACCTAGGAAGGGGCCAAACAATTTGAGGAGTATGAGAAAGAAAGTGGGCTGTCAAAAGAGAAAACAAATCAAAAACTTACATAAGGTCTTCAGTGGGATTGTTCTGGAGATTCTTAACTGATCAATTCATTGAACACTGTCTGTGTGAAAACTGGACCATGGAAAATCCATCTGACTCACCAGTGATTAATTTTTTTGTTTAAAAAACATACACAGATTAATGGGGCGTGCCTGATAATGGCATGTGGTTATTCTGGGTGTGAACAACTTCTAGGGTCTGTCAAAACAGGCAGCTTCAGGTTTAGTCTCCACTGAAGAAGGAAAAAGTAAAAGCAGAAAAAAATCTTTATTGAAGAAGCACAGTACAAATGAGAAGGGCATACCAGAAGAGGCAAAATGTTATTAAAGTACAATATCTATACTATGCTATATACAGTATTATACTAGATACTATGAATATTTACATTGAATATTATGAATGTTAACATCAATTGGTCAATTATTATTATTACGATCTTAGAATTAGTCAGAGAAAAAGACGTTTATAATAGAATGCAACGTTCTACTTGGGGAAAAAAAGAGAAACGTGTACATGCTTTGTTGTTGGCTGTTTTTCAGCTTCTCTAAAGTTGAAAGCTGGCCAAAATGTTACCTGCGTCAAGAGTTGTATTTACTGTGCAATATCATCTCCTGGTCCCACTGCCCAGCAGGAAGGGCGGTCTGTGCTGACACGGGTAAGCAGCGCGTTACTGCCAGACCTGTTCCCTAGATACTGCACAGAAAAGCTGCGGTGCCGTCACGCACAACGAGCGAAGTGAGGATCCCGCTGAGCCGCTCCTCACCCCGGTAGCTCGTCACCCGTGACACGGGCAGGTCGCGGCTCAGCCGAGCCCAGGACGCTCGGCAGGGCACAGGCGGCTCTGCCCCGCTGGCCGGGCAGGACAGTCCCCGCCGCGGGCTGTCCCCACCTGAAGGGATTTCGCCCTGCGCCCTGGTGGCTGGAATGGGAAGGGCTGAGCCCGAGGGCCGGCGGGACGCTTCGCTCGGGGAGAGGAAAATTCCAGCGGAGAGGAGCGGCGCTGCCCCTGCTGGCCGCTGCCAGCCCGCGGCCCGGGCCGAGCGGAGCGGCCGCCCCGGAGGGACAGCCGGGTGTGCGGGGGCGGCGGGAGGCGCTGGGATGGGAACAGGCACTCTCTGTGCCTGCGCGCCTGCCGGAGCGGGGAAAGTTCCGCGTTTCAAGTTTCTCGCCGCGAAGGTTTTTTGTTTTTGTTTTCTTTTTACTTTTGTGCTTTCCCCCCTCCGCCCAAGGTGTGGTTCTGCGAGCGGCGGGAGCGCGGCGCAGCCCCGAG
>VWZF01006833.1:1173920-1265031 GCA_013396755.1 Sclerurus mexicanus | reverse complement strand
GGGCCCCCGGCGCCCTCCCTGGCCGTGCCCGGCCGAGCAGCGGCGCGCCAGTGCGAGCATCCCCGCAGGGACGAGCCGCGACCCGCCCGCCCCCGGCATCACCGTCCCGCTGTCTCTGCCGGCACTGCCGGCACCGGCACATAGGGGACATCCGTGCAAGTCAGCGCTGGCCGGCCGGAGCATCCTTGGGTGCGCGGAGTCAGCTTCCAACTCTCCGGGCCAGAGTAGCGGCCGCGTGGGAGCGCTGGGCCCTCCTCGGTGTTCTGGTAACTACCCACGCTGGGAGAGAGAGAAAATAAATAAGCAGCATCTGTTGAGAGTAGTAAAAGGGCTGGTTGGTTTGTTTCTAAATGTTAGGCCACTCAGACGATTTGCTTATAATATGTCAGAAAATGTAACTTTTAAAGAATATATTTAAGTAAAACTACCCCAGTCAGGAGGAGGAGGATTTCTCCTGAAGTAGTCAGATAGTTTTGAAGAAAATAAACTCACTCAATAACTTAAGTTGGAACTTGAGTGAATCAAATTACTGGCAAGACTGCTGGAGTTATCTGTAAATAAAAGAGACAAAATATATGGTGAGTGTATTTTTTAACATAAAGACTTTCTTGAAGCTTCCATACTATATGCAAAAATAGATTACTTGGTTTTCTGACCAACTGGCTACAGGATAAACGGGTGCAAATGATAGCAATTTACTGCAGTATTTGCAGCATCAACCAAATCAGTTTGAAGTCATGGCTGTAGTGAATATGGCAGACTTACAAAGGGAGGGGTATTTATTCACTTAAGGCTTTGTCACCATTCCACATTTATATGTAGCCATTGAGAAATGAACTTTACATTGTTAATCAATATAAAAGGTATAGATAATTACTGCATTTTTAAGACTCTGGGTAAGTAAGCACTGCTGGAATGACTGAGCATAGGATAATAGTGTTTGATTCCAGGTTAGGAAGGGACTAAAACAGTCTGTCTTGAAGGTCCTGAATTTTGTGAGCAGGAACATAAAAACAAGCAAAAAAGACACAATTAAAACTTTGGCTGTTCTGACAGTCTCTCTAGGCCTGTTGCCTGCCATAACGCTGTTGGGTGAAGTGAATTTTGGCTGCTGCTTGACATCTAAGTCAGGAAAAATAGTCTATTCCCTTTATATGACTTCAAGCGTCTGTCAGCATCCACATCTCAGTTGTGAGAAACACGGAGCTAACAGCAGTGTTGAGCCCTGCAGATATATTCTCAGGCGTTTTATCAGTTGTTCTCATATAATTTGGTAGTTAGGAATTCAAGTTACCATGTCTTTCTTATTGTAAGAGTTCTTTATTGTTAGTCTTAATTATTTCCTGGAGATGGTCTCATTTGCCTATCAGAACTCTGGATTTTGGGGAAAAAAATGTGGATATACCAGCAAAAACAGCAACTCTCAGTTTTAATGAAAATGGTCCACGGATACATTTTTGAATAGTAAGCATTTACTGTGATTCTCTGAGATGATAGGAAAAATTGTGCAATCTGGGAAGAATTTCAGTTGAAATAGCAGTTTTCTTTAAATGCATTACCAGATGATGTGATACACTGCATTACATCTCTTTTAATTTGTCTAGCTAGGTTGAAAGTGTTGTTAATCTGCAAATGAAAACTGTTTACCAGTCAATGTATTCTTAAATCACTATTTGATGTTCTGTGGAGTAATTACTGGTAACTCTTCACAGCTTAGACAGTTTATTTATGCTAAGTGCTGAGAAGGCTAGGGGCCTTTAAAGTGTTTTGTGAGTTTTCAAGCATTGATGTTTGTTTAGGCTTGGAACTCCTATATAAGGTAACCACTGGTGGCTCTTCAATATAGAATTTTGTTATCAGATCTGTGAGAACAAGCTTTGGGAAAGGATCCTGTCGAGATATATGGGAACAAGCTTTGGGAAATGATCCTGTCATATCTTGGAGTACTTCCCCCCCCCCGCCCCCCTAATACAGGGTTATGCTTTCCTATGGAAAAATTGTTTATTAAAACTGGTTGTGGATAAAAATATTTGTCTGAATTTGGTGAAAAACACGACCCTCTTCTTCTCACTGTACATTCAAGGTAAACAAGGGAAATTTTTTTAAAAACAGTCACTGCTAGATTTTTTATTTTTTTTTTAATATGGTGAATAGAAACTGTGCCCAGCAACTGGCTGGAATTTTTTGGAATATGATGAATAGGAGGTGTGCCTGGTTACTGGCTGGACATGACACATAGTTTCTTCTTTTAGCAGAAACTTGGCTGGACCTACTTTTAAGGCATTTTTATAGCTCATCTATCTTACCCTGAGTCTGAGCAGCCCTCATGACAGAGTGCTCCTGCCAGGCCAGTTGACACAGTCTGCTCCTGTTCATCACAGAGCTGAATTGGCCTTTTGCATTGTCTGTGTTATGGATAATAGGAAAATCTGTAGTTTAATACTTACAAGTAAAGAAGTGTCTGTAGTTTGTGTTCCACCTTTTGAACACAATTTTTCTGCTGTTGCTGGATATTCTGTACCTTGAGTAAGTAAATTTTACATTACAAGTACATGTCAGTAGTTGTCATGGGATTTTACCACGAAGAACTGTGTTATAGCTTAATATGCCATTAGAACAGTAGAGAAAATGGGGATTTAGGTAAAGGTAAGATTGATATTCTTTGAAATATTAGAATGCGCATTGAGATCCACCTTTAATTCAACTGTAATCAGTTTCTGAGAATTTCACATTATTTCATTTGTTCCCTTAAATCATATTTAAATCTATATGCTTACTTACAAAGTAATACCTTCTGACCTACTTTACCCAAGAAAGCCCCCTTTGTTTTGTCATTTTCATTGTATGTCTAAGGAAAATATGCTTAGGAGATAGAGCTTCTCTCCAGGGGCTGAAGATAGTGGTGGTTGTATGGGGGAGGGAGGAGAGCCAAACAGCTTTGGTTAAGTTGCTGCCAGAAACACCCTTCGTGTCTGTCTTCATGCTCCCATTCACTGTTGCTTGGCCTGGTGAATGTATTTGAAGAATGTAATAAGGAGAACAGGTCCACGGTTCCGAGGGCTGTCTCAGGAAGTGAGAGATACTTTCAGAAAGAACAAGAAATTGACTTTTTCTCTTGTATGTAACTGTTGAGTTTTTATGAAATAATTTCAATCAGATTATGGATCTCTGGTGACATCACATGCAGAACAGTATTGGCAAGTGTCTGGCATCAAGCTTGGAATACTGATTTTTCTCTTCCTCTCTTTCATGTGTTCGGTTGAGTCAGATCACAACATAGCCACAGATTTATTCAAGTATAAATGAAAGTCCTCCCTGTTGTGGAGTGCAGAAAGGGACAGAAAGTGTAGCAGTAACTTCAAACCAAGCATTCTCCAGCCAAGCCACAGCAGCAGACTGGGGCTGGGGGCATGTGTGTGTCTGAATTTCACTAGTGAAATGTAAGTCAGGCCTGAAACTATGTTTTTCTCTTACAGTGAATTGGAGTTGCTACTGCTCTGCGTACTGCATTGTTGTATACACACGTTTATCAATAAATGCAGGACCTTTTATACTTGTACTAGAAGGTAGCACTATCTAGAACCAGAGGTTAGGCTGTCATGGGTCTAGCAAGTAGTCCTATCTTAGTTGTGCTTCATCTTCTAGACTGAGGTCTTCAAGATAATAGTTAGCACATTCTTCCCACCCGAATGACCCTGATGAAGAACAACTAATGGAGCAATAACAAAATGGAAAGAATTCTGAGAATTTGTGACCGCAGAGTTTGCTGGATGTTTGAAGCGGGGAGTTAGCTCCTTGGTGGGTGGATGCCCATCAGGAGCTGCTTGAATGCTAATCATTCCAGAGGCCAATTTACCATCTGAGTTCCAAGCGCTTTTTGAGGTGATTATGTTGTTCTTTTCAATGTTATTTGCCTTAACCAAGGCAGCATAAAATAGTTGCATGACACTGGTGCCATTAATTGAATGTTGTATTCAAAAACTAGTTTGATTACTCAGACTTTGTGAAGTCTGAAGTCATAGCTGGGTGTCTATGGAGTAGTCAGTGTAACATTCACTGTTGGAGCCTGTTGCTGTGGGAATGAGATCAAGAAAACATTAGGGGGTTGAGGAATGTGGATACTAGGGTGAAAAAATGTGTGGGAGGGTAATACACAAATAGAGAAATCAGCAGAGTTATTTCAAAGCTTTGTCAAAGTGCGTTGGTATCCTGTGAAAAAGAAAAGTGAGAGCTAGATAATGAGGTATTAAAGCATTTGAGGGGAAAAGTGCTTGAGACTGGAAGGTGGGTTTTGGTGTTGTCTTAGGGTAGGTTCTTTTCTTTCTATTGTTAGATTTTTGTTTTGTTTTGTGTGCTTTAAGTGAGATCATAGTGTTTATGTAAACCTGAAGATCACTGTTTATTTTGAGTAGGCACATCTGTGTTGGGTGGAATAAGAAAGGAGTTCATTGTAGGGGACCAAAAGCTTAGGTTCCAGAGGAAACTGAAGGTCTTTAAGGGACTCCTGACATCTGACAGATAAAATAATTCACTAAGAACATTTTAAAGTTGCAAATAAATAGTTTCTCCTGTAATCTGGCAACATCTAAGTGGGTCTCCCTTCATGAAGGCCAGTACTGCTTCTGACTATCTTGACTGTAGCTTGAAAAAAAATTTCTAAGCATGCAAGTTTTTGTAGCTTGACTACTGTTGTTTCTAGCTGCCACTGTTGTAGTTTCACGTGTGCTGGGGAGCAGTAGGTGCCGGATTATCCAGCTAAATATTTATTCCTTTTTCTAGGAGTTAACAAGTCGGTATGATGCTCTGTTAATGTAGTGGATATCAGGAATACCAGGTGTTCTCTTTTACGGATGTTTGCAAGTTAAAGCCGATCTGATTGTGCACTTCCTTTTCACCTGGCTCTCACTTGCTTCCCCAACAGCTGACCTGCTACTCCGCCTTAAGGTCACATAGCTGCCTGCTGTTTGGGAAAGAGTTGCACTTCACTGTGAGTATTTGCTGTCACTATGTACTGCTCTAAAACTCAGAGCTGACGTCAGGGTGTTAGAGGATGACAAGAAGCTGAGAAGTTGGCTCCTGGATTCCTGTAGAGTTGTGTGGCTGTGCCCAGTGTTAGCACAATGAAGAGGAAACTCTGACTGTGCAGTATGGGACAATGGAGAGTTCAAGGGGCAAACCACCCCTGCTGTTCTGAGCTGTAACGACCAATTAAAAACTTGATGACACTTCACCTGAGTTCTCTCCTGAGGTAAGGTCCCACAATTAAAAATACAACTCCTCATGAAAGTAGACTCAAACATTTACTAGCTGGAGTTCCAGTAGATGTGTTCTGATTTAAAATCTCCATGGTGATAGACTGGTGGATAAAAGGGCATTTTTTTTCGTGGTTTAAGAAACGCTTATTATGCGGAAGTAGAATACCATGGGAGTCTTTGCAGGATTCAGAGTTCCTGGATTTGTTTTTTGTTTGCTAGGAGGCTGTTCAGTTCAGAAGGGGCATGTATGTTTGTTTGTATCTTTTGGTTGTTGTAAATGAAGAGCTGTAGGTGGTTGAAAGATGGGTCCCTAATCTATCTATGAAACATCTCCCTTGGGAGCTTGCATTAATGTCAATTCTGCTACAATGCTAGGGTTGTCAGGATTGCTGTTTTCAGTTAAAGAAAGTAGAGTATGGGAGTATTTTTAGCTGGGCATAAGCTTTCTCCTGTGAGAAAGCATTGGTTTTGTTGGAAGCTTTAGTTCTGCTGAGGTTCTCGTTGAAGAATTCCAAGCTGCTTTCTTAGGTGTGTTTTAAAAATACTTTCTGCACGTTTCATTGATTTTCATTTCTGTTCTGGAAATAGAGCTACTTGGTTTGAAAACTGTAGATGAATCTTATTTAATAACAGACAAACCTCTCCTTCTCCCCAAACAATGCATACTGTTGCTCTGTTTTAAACAAGAAGTGTGGTGAGCTTGAATAGGAAGAAATAAAACAACACCCCCAAGAAACAAAACCCCATTCTAGCTCAGGAGAACAGTACTAGAAATGTAGGTATTTTTCTTTAAAATCAAATCAATTTTCGATTTAATATTCCAGAATTGTTGAGGTACTGATTTAAAAGTCTTGTTTTCTTCATGGGCCTTGGTTTCCTCTTGAGAATTAATTTTTCCTTTTGATATCGTACCTGACTTTCATGTCAGACTTTCAGATGGATTTTCTTCCAAAGACTGATGCTTTATATGTGGGATTTAGCAGGTAACTTTTAAATGTTTTGCTATGGAAAGAGCAAGATAAGCATCTTCATCTGTCCCTTTAATATGGACTTACTGTTGTTGTTATTGGAGGAACTGCTGCTTCTATTCTTTTCACAAAATAAATTGTATTTTTTTAGGTTTAATCCAGTTTGACTTTGTTTGCTTATGTAGTTTGGATTCTTTTGTCCATCTGTGTCCTCTCCCTGCCCCCCAATTTGATGTGCTGGGAGCTTAGCTGAATCAAGTGAATTAATTAGGAGTGTTCAAGGATATGGGACCATCAGCAGAGTAGCAATGAAAACTTTGTCTTGCTATTGCCCAGAAACTTTTTATAGGTATTGCTCTTGACTTTTGTGAAACTGGGATCAGTCCTGTACTGTCAGACTAAACTGACAAAAGAACTGGATGTAACATTGCAGGTAGAAGGTAATCTACTGAGATAGCTATTACTTAACTGTTTTTCTGACAGCAGTTTTGAAAACTCCTTATACTTGGGAAGAACAATGTTTTGTCTCTGTATCTAGTGGAAAAAAAAGAGGAGCCAAGATGTCCATTAAAACAAAGTTGAGAATACAAATGTTTACAACTTTTCATGCTGGGTTGTAAGCCCTTGAGGCAAAGATGAAGTACATCTTTCTTTACTAGTAGCTGTGGTTTTAAACATTTTGTCCTTCCCATTAAACATTAATGTTGTACAGAATTAAATATGTAACCATTTTTGCTTTGAGAGAATAGAAGTGATTTGAATGGATGGATGGGTGTTAGTCAGCACACAAGGTGTGTGTTAGTTAATGACAATAGTGTAGTAGGTGGAGTTTCCAGAAGTGGAATTTCTGATTACTTAATGACAATAGTGTAGTAGGTGGAGTTTCCAGAAGTGGAATTTCTGATTACTTTCAGACATTTGTGTAAAATCAGAAATTCAAGCCATGCCAGAAATCTGGAATTTGATTTTTTTTTTTAAATTTTAAAATTCAGAAACTTTATTATTCCTCAAAAATCAGGTACCACTGTATGTTGAAAATTTCCCCTGGGCTCCCAAACTTACATTTCTTACGAGTTAGTGCTTTTTCCATTTACCCTCTGAAGTCTCCAGACATAAACTTTTCTGTATGCTCCAGTGCTGGTCCCTGATTCATTGTGTCTGACTTCCCTTGCCTGCAATTTTGATCCTCTCCTTCCACCCACATTACAAAGCAACCTCACTAATTCCATCCTTGGCACCCTCCTTGAGCTATATTTACCTCATTTAGTTTTTAAAGGACTCACTACTTGGAGAAAGTCCCTTTTTGCTGAACCTTAAACTTCAAGTAAGTTTGTAAGTCCACAGCTACTAGTAAAGAAAGATGTGCTTTGTTTTTGCCTCAAAGGATTTCAGCCCAACATGATGAGTGGACCTTTTCGGCTTCTGGCTTTGTGTGTTCTTTTAAATCTTCAGATTTAAAAAGAGCTTGGGCCTTCAGTTTGATCCTTCCATCTGGTGTGGGGTTTTTTTGGTGGTTTGGGTTTTTTTTTCCCTGTGTCCCATTCTCTCTATATTTTATTCCTCTTCCCTGACTTCACTCTGAAACTGTAGATTCTTTTTATAAATGTGGCTTTGTGTTTAAATATTAGGTATCACCTGGCTTAATGTATCTTATTCTCTTGTACTTATAGGGGCATAAAGACTATTTTTGCCACAGTGTTTGAGGAGAGAAGGGTTTCCCAGGCCCTTTCATATGGCACTTAAAGCAAGGTCATTGACTGTCTTTGCAGTTGCTGATCTCGGCTCTCTTATCTACAGCTGAGTAATGCCTTGGACATTGCAGATTTGGAGCTGAGGTCTTAAGGCAGGCAGTGATAGCTGGAGACATGAAATAGGGTTTATTTTTTTTCTTCTTCCAGCTAGGTCAGAGTTTACTTACGGCTTTGTGGGGCCAGTAGCAGTAATTTTATTAATGTATTATATGCTGTCCTTCCTCAGAATTAGATATATTTAATTTGATGTCTGCATGACAGGTTATCAAGACATTTGTTGTAGAAATAAACTGATGGAACTGGGTTGGATGTGTCTTTATTCCTTCAGCTTCTTAATCTTCTCTTGTTTCTTGATGGTTGATTGGGGGTTTTTTGGGGGCAGGGAGAGGAATCTGGTTTTCTGCCAAGTGATATCTGCAGGCATCAGGGGATGCTAAACTCTAGATAATTTTGGGGTTTGTTTTGATGGTTCTTTTGCAGTGAAGAACTCATGTTCCCCCCTCCCCCACAGGTATTGTTGAGATAGTCCCAACATGACAGGCAATGCTTATTGACTTTTGTAGAAAAAGCAAGGTGAAAATGTGAAAGATGTGGAAAACCAAAGCATTTTATAAGCACTTTTTCAGAGCTGGTTGGCAATGGTGAGGGGTATAGGAGGGAATTTGAAGAGGCTTATTTTGGAAGAGTAATAAGGATCTGACATCACTGTCTGAACTGCTGGAACCTCTGTCTTATTTCTAAGCATCTTTCTTTGACTGTTCTCATATTTTCACTGCCCAAACATTCTTACAAACTTTCCAGTCTTTCTCCCAAAATACACTGCTGTAATGCATCTTTATCCAGAAATCTCAAATGAATAAGGGAGGAGAGAAACTCAATGAATTGTAAAGGTTAAATGAAACCTTAAAAATATACAGTGGTTTATTTTAGGGGAAAAAAAGGGAAGTTGGTGCTATGATAATTTTAGAAATATTCAAACAAGTGAATAGGTTCTTATTTTTTCTTTCTGGTCATGTTCTGTAAGATACTGCTTTTAGGCTCGTGTTGTTAGGTTTTCTTACTGCTTTCACTCACCCCAAAATTTTCCTGGATTCTGTAATTCCAATATGTAAAGCCTGCCAGCTGTCAGGTTTAAGGGATTTTTGTTTTTACAGACTGCTTGCCAGCACTTAATGCAGAATAAGATTTTATGTTAGAATTGAGAATGTTTGGAAATAATGACACATAAATGCTGAAAGTTCACCCTGTACAATGCCAAACAGTACTTCATACGTGTTGAGTGTAGATGGAAATTGTAAAATCACTTGGTACCCCGACTGAGTGGTCTTGTGGGAAGATCTCTACACCACTCTGCCCCTCTGCATAAGAGGCAGCTGTCCTGCCTGCTGTCTCCACTAGAGAAGAACAGCTGGATATTCCTTCACATTCCTTGATTGAAATCTGTCTATTCTTGGACAAGCTGATGCTGCCTCTTCCTGCTCATGGTGCAGAGATCTGCAGTAGGAAATGAAGTGTCCAGTGAATTATTTTGTGAAAATGTTTGTCAGAGCCACTTGGAAGAACTTTAGCAACTTAAGATAGAAATACCCTTGCAAAATTATGCTGTAGTTCATTGAAAAGTGTACCATTCATTTGCTGACAACATACTCTCATAAAGGAAAAATGGGTGAGTATGTAAAGAGTTCTTCTGTTAAATGAAAACAAAAGCTCCAAGGTTAGAAGTAATATTTTAGGGTTTTGACTTTCATTTTAAAATAACTGAAAAAGCCTAATGAGATCTGGAAAACTCTATCTACACTTATTGGCCTTTCCCACATCCTGTCACATCACATTTCACATCTCAGTCATACACTGACTGTTTCCTTGAGTCAGTTTGTGGTATCATGTGCATAAATGCTCAACATGGTAGAAAGATTTCCAGTCTGTTTGTAAAAGAGCATGTGATGCTTTATCCAAGATAAGAAGACATAGCTAAACATGGCGTAGCATTGTGGAGATTGTAAACATTCAGTCATTTAGTTCAACACATTAAAAAACTTTTGGCTTCTGATGGTAAAATGAGATCCATCAGAAAATGTGAATCACATCCTCAGACATAGGTATTATATTAGGTATATTCGCTACCATTGTGTTTATCACACAATTAACAAATATTTTCACTTATATATTGAAGTGACAGTGAGAAAGAAGTGGCTTGGTGACTTTGAGAAAGACCAGTTCATTCAGTGATCTGATACTGCATATGGAGATTCATTCTTCCTCTTCCCCTTGCCATTTTTTTAGTTGATTGATTTTTGGTAGTCATTGAATAATTAACAGCAGTTGCATTCCTTTCTCCCTCCCTTATGGCCTATCTAGGCAGAAGGAAGTTTGCATGTCTTCTAAAGTGAGTAGGTTTGCTGCTGCTCTTCAACTGGTGGATTAAGTTTGTTGCAGCTTCATGTCCTCCTCTTCAGTCAGAAGCAGCCAGTGATAAGCTGTTAGTAATCATGAAAGCCTGGGGTAATTCCCTTTTTGTCTTTCTAAGGTTAGACAAGGCTTTTATTCCTTTACGTGCATTCACCTTAGGATATTCTTGTAGTTTGGGATATTTTTGAAGTGTCAGCTTTGAATTTCTGGATCCAAAGAGTGCTTTTCTGCTTTAAGCTGACAGCACTATGCTGGTGACTTTATATCCATGTAAAAAAATTTCAAAAATTTTGGTAATCATTGTTTAATGTGTGTCAGAAGAACAGCTGGATGGCCATTAACCACAAATTGAGTCTCTTCTCTGATAAGCCAGTGTTCTTCCTTGGATTTCCTGCTTTGGATGGCATTCAAAGCCCAATCCATACTTACAGGGAGAGAGAGAAAACACGGCACTTAGAAGAGGTTGATGGACTTTAGGTTACTGGCACTTAAAAGTTTTATTTAATAGGGTGAGGGTGGACTTTTCAAAAGTTCACAGAGTTTCAGCTGAGTTTTAGTACTTCCTTGTTTGTGTCTTGTTCTGCTTCTGTGATCTTTGTAGATAGCTGCTCATGTAGTTTTTAACCAGATTGACTGACTGCTCTGGTCTCCCACATGTTAACTTTAGTTTTATGACAACATTCTGTTAAAGCAGTTAAATTTGGGGAAATCATGACTAAGTTTGGAGAGACTTTTGCAAGTGAACTATCTGCAGCTTGTCCCTGACCTAGCTCCTACCACTAAGGACAGGAGCAGCTCTGGTCTAGGTGATGTTCTGGTTTGCATACCTTGTCACTTCGCCTTCTGCTGTAGCAGTGTTGGTGGTAATTTTGCCTATTCTTCAGCCCTACCACAGGCTGTTTTTTGGCCAGTGTAGGCAAATCCTAGGTTCTCTATTGCTCTTGTACCAGGGTTATTAGTTACTAAATAAGAAGTCTGCCCTATAGTGGTATTAGTAATTGCCTTTTTGTTTCCACTAAGATTGTGCTGAAATGCTGCTTACCTCTTGCTTGAAAATAAATGGGTAAAAAATGGGGATGTCTTGTAGATACAGCTAAAAAAAGCTTCCTAATTTTAGAAGTTTTTAGTGATTTAATGTATTCAACAAGCAACAATTTCTTCTAAAACTGTTTTGAACAAATACAGTGGTTAACAGTTAAGCACTCTTGGTCTTTCTATTTCTAAAGTGTGACAACATGTGAATGGCATGTTCATGAGTTACTGCATGGTTACAGCAAGAGCATGTAAATCCTTCAAAATGCTATTTAGCTGGTTACTTTCATGGGTAAGAATGTGGAAAATATTGCATTTCTGACAGGATTCTGATTGTGACAACACAGGATACAGAATTGTTAAATACATAGAATAGTTTGAGAGATGTCTAATCAAATGGTTTATATGTATATTTCTTTAGGCATTTTACAGAGATTTGCTGTTATATGCAGGGAAAACTTCTAAATCCAGGGAGAACTTTACAGAGACGGTTTCAGATATCAGGAATTTGTGTGTGTTTTAAAGGCTTTAGGAGATCTTAGAGCTTAGATAATTTGAGCAATACTTTTATTCTTTTCTCTGAAATCCATAAAGTAAGAAAATCCTTTATCTGTGAATTTTCTTGGGTGTTTTCTTACAGGACTTCCTGGGTGGGAGAAGTGTGTTACTTTTTTTTTAGTTAACATTTATAAACTTATGTCACATTGTTTCAAAGCACTCAGTAAACATCTATGTGCCCTATTATCGTGTTGGTACCATGTTAAAATTTTCATGAGGAAAGAACCAGAAAGGTAAAATGCTGCTCGGTTGAAGGGTGCCGTTTCTTATAATGAGAAGGCACTTGGTTATAGGGTCTAATAAATAAAGCCCATGGACGAACTGCCCAGCTGTACTTTGAGATGAAAACAGGATGTTGGTTGTATTGCTGGAGAACTGCTGTATAAATCAAAGGATATGCTATTATTGCTGTTTAAGGAAGCTGTACTCCCTTAGAGTAGTTCTGTATATAAAAGAATGGTAATTGCTATGCTTATCAAGGACTGGCAGTTCTCCTTTTCCAATTGTGACCTGGTGAATCCACCTCTAGCTCATGACTTAAAATGTTGCCAGTTATTTTAATCCCCTATTCAATAGGACAAACAGAATGTGGTTATTTTTGTCTCTTTATGGTCCTTAGATAAGTAGAAAACCCCTTTGCCATATTTAAATCAAAGGTGGTTTTACTGAGGGGCATGTCAACTGTTTCCCCAGTGCCTGTTAAGCCCTGTCAGTTCAAGTTGTGTCCAATTAGTCATGGCACCTGGAAGTGGCCTTTTCTTCTCCTCACTGTTTCAGGTTTTGGTTTTTTTTTTAAATTATTTAAGAGTTCACTTGCAACTGTTTTAAATTTTTGTTGGATAGCCTGAGCCATTTTTTTTTTCTCTTATATTATCTTTTAAAGTGCTTCTTCGCCCCTATTCAACTCAGTGTACTGTTCTACTGTTTCTTAATGCCAACTAGAATGGTGTTGCATTTGTTTTTAAAATTAATAGTTTTTATGCTTCTAAGCACTGCATCCAAGTACACTTTCCTCAGGAAGAAAGTATGTCAAAATGCTTTTATGCATTTGATTTCCACCAGTTTATTTTTTTATCTTCAGGGAAATCATAGAATCATAGAATTATTTGGCTTGGAAGCAACCTTTGAAGATCATCTAGTCCAACCCCCATGGCAGATCTGTAGTACACTGTAGGGTAGGCTAAATGGTTATTTGGAAAATGTAAGTAAGTTTCTCTTACACAGAAGTAGCTCAATCTGGAACACAGTACAGGGATCAGGGTTAAATTGGTGTTCCTGTAATATACATATGTTTTTACAGAATTTTTTGGGGGTAAGTCCTCAAAGCTGAACTGTTTTGGTAGAGTGATTTTAGCATAGCAGTTTACACTGGTTAGCAGAGAGTTGGCAGCCTCTTATTTGTGCTCAAGTGCAGAGTTAGCCTCCCTGAGTAAGAATCCTGACCACGGATCAGGTTGGAAACCAGTCCATGCTGCTGGTGGGAGCAGAGGAACAGCGTCTGATAAGAAACGGAGAAGGCAGCAGTGGTGAGTCACTGGTGCAGGACTGGAAGGGAAAGCAGATATACTTCACTCCTGAAAGATTCTTAACTCTTGAAAGCTTTACAGCATAAAGTTAATGTTGTTGTAATATTGATTGTGCTTTATACTGAAATATGAATTCATCTTTCAAATGTGTACTTCTAATGAAGTTTGATAGTCATAATGACTATTGCATTATTTACCACTGCTTGTCTACATTTAGCCAAAGTTCTGGGAGAGAAGGATGTTGCGAAAACTTTTTAGACTATTTAAGGAGCTGTGTTAAGGCTCTTGGGGTACTTACCGGTATCCCCTTTTCGTAATTTTTGATTCCTTATGGTACTCACTTTTTATTTTTTTTTTAATTGTGTTGATAAAATATATTTAACACTAGGATCTGACTGTTAATAACAATTAATGAATGTGTTTTTGAAGAAGTAGGGCCTCTCTAATCTTTTTGCTTTATCACAGGGGTGGAATAGGAGGAAGTCTCAAAATCTTGAATTTGTTTCTTTTCTGTACTAAACAGTTGTAGGTATTTATCAGGAGTGAAATCTTTTTGTTGAAACACGAGGAGTTCTGTAGTACAAGTCAAGTCATGTTGTTGGATATACTTGGGAGGATACTGTATTATATGTAGAGATAAATAATTTCTATGAAGGGGGCCCTTTCCCAGGGCCAGAAACTAATTTTTCAAAACATATTTAATTCAGATGTCTTAGTGTCTGTAGCAGTGGTTTATTAAATAAGGGTAGGTAATGATTTAGGGTTGACCAGTGATTTTGGAAAATGCATATAATTTCTAAGTAGTCATGTCCTCTGGCTATTAAGGATAAATTTTAAATTCTAACTGTTCATATAAATGCACGGTGTTCTTTGACAGGCCAGAAGCATGGTTATCAGGAGACATGCTGTGGAATTACCCTGGTGTGACCTTGTAACTGGTGGATTTGAAAAGCATTAAGCATTATTTGAACTGGTTCAGTACTCTGAAGGTCTATTAATTGTACTGCCAGTATTCTTTTTCTTAAAAATTCTGATGGGGGGATGTATTCTGGAGTGCTTGTCTCAGTTATGCACTCACACAGGCCGTTCTCACTGTGCAGCTGTATTGTACCTTAAAATAATTGTGATTTGTTTGCTTGTTTGTTTGTTTTATTTAATTTTGAGCAAGTACTGCAACTTTTCATCCACAAAGCAAATAGCTGTTGCTTTTGATTAGCAACTAAAACCTTGGCAAGTATGTAAATTCCTCAGCAGGGCACTGGTTTTGAAGAGCTACTTATGTTCCAGTGAGAAATATTTTTAACAGATTGTTTTAGAACATGGTATTTTTATGTTTTTTTTTTTTTTTAAGTTTTTTCCTGCTTCTGTACCACATTATCTGCACTGATTTACTCCTTTCCTCCAGGAAACACATTTGCATTAAAGATCCGGTCTTCTGTTTATTTAGTTCCTGCTGCTTATTGCTTCCATGAGGTCCTCTTTGGCCTTACAATTAACAGAAAAATAACTGATATCCTGGAAATTAAATCAAGAAGAGATTAAGTACAAGGTAAATGCTGATGGATTCTTTCACTGATCAGACTAACATTTTGACATGCAAAGAGACTCAGTAATAAAAATAAATTAAAAATATTAAAAAATTCTATAAGGAGCACGTTTCTCATAGCACCTCTGATGCTTCATGTAAGGCTTTAAACTACAAGAGTCAGGGATACCGCTGATTCCTGTTGTTAAATGTTGACTTGGTCATCAGGAAAAGTTCAGTATTTTCTGGATGGTACTCTAACCTGGCCTGAACCAACTTTTATTGATCTGAGCTGTTTTGACTGACTTTTAGGTAGAATAGTTGCATTGCACCATGGCATTTAATAGTCCCAGCTGATACACCCTGGGTTGTAATTTAATTTGGTCAGCTGGTAAGGATTCCTGCTGCAATTAGTGCAATACTGAAATATTAGTAAGTATAAGAGATCATTCAGCTTGATTTTAAGCTTCATCATATACAACAAATACAGTGAAATAACAGTGATAGTTCTGCTTTGTTGGATTCTTTAAATTATAAAACAAGACTGGTGAGAGATAAAATTGCCATATCAAAGAATTGAAAGGCTTGACCACAATCTTGCCTGCTTAGTGTCACTCTAAATGTCTCGGCTGGGTAATTTGGTCTCATTTGAACATGACAGTGTCATATTTGGAGGCACAGGATGCTGAGAAAGGAAGGAGATGATTTACATCTCTCAACCTTCTGTAAGTGGGAGTTTCAGATTTGAATTTGGCAATAAAATATTCAGATTTTTCAGGAAGAGCTATGTGATAAATGAGGATGGGGTACCAAGGCCTGCAACTGGATCCTTTGGCAACCAAGTTTGTGTGTACCTTTTCCAAAATGGAAAAGACAATTTCCTTTGATCATTTTCTTTTTAAAAAAAAAAAAAAAAAAAGATTATGAGCAGGAGGGGACAACCTGAAGAGGCACTTTCATCCCTCCAAGGAAGAAGGTGTGAACTTCTCAGTGTTAAGTTTATGGTTGGACTTGATGATATTAATGGTCTTTTCCAACCTAAATTACTCTATGATTCTGTTGTTTCCTTCACACAGTCACTTAGCTGCATCACCTAGCATCAGGTGTGATAAAGTTATGCAGTCATGTAATTTGGGCTGAAAAAGGGCACCAATTACTAGTTTCTAAGATAGAGAAATGATAGCTCCGCCTGGCTGTAATATTTGTCTTGCAGTTTTCTCAGAAGGTTTTGTTGTTGTGTTACAATTCTTTGCTTTTGGCAGTCACCTGGTATGCTTCTTAGCCACCTATGACACCAGAAAGCTAATAGCATGGAATATGTTTAAAGGATGCTGGATCATCCTTGCAGTCTGAACAAATGTTTCATATAGTCTGCAGTGTTACCGTGACACAAGTGTCCCCTCTTCAACCTTGTTTCACATAAGCAAATACGTAGAAAATGGAATTTTGAGACAGTGATGGTGAGCTTGAGAAATTACGTGACTGCATGCACAGAAACTGTGCACTGCTGTGAAGTGTTTTATGAACACCCATTATTAAGTCATGTTGATTTTTGTTTTTGCTTAGCAAGAAGGTTCAGCCACGCTGCTGGTGAGTACTTAGAAGGTGTGGTCTCGTAATTCATACCTGATTAGCAGTGAGATCCAGTGAGGTTGTATAGCAAATGGCTGGTCCTTAGATAGAGAAGATGGTGAGAGGTTGGTGGACCTTATGAAGAGGAGGAGGGTGAAGGTATCCAGAATCACTCAGTCTGTTTCCTCTGTCTTTACCTACTGTAACTCCTAATTTGACAGGTGAATTCTGGTGTCTCCTAGCAGCAAGTCACAGCTTGTTTGATCCTCTGTACATATATGAAGTGACAAATAAAGCTTGTAGCTTATTCTTCTGGTCCCTATTAATATGTCTGAATCAGTACTAGACCAGCTTTGTCTAACAAACTTAATTTGTGGCTTTCCCAGAACTTTCAACACAGAACTACTCATGTATTATGGTAGCTGCAGTTACATGATTACGTAAATTTTCCATCCACACTGACTCCTCAGTTCTACTGAAATTGTTGAAGAAGTCTTTATGACTTCTGAGTAAAAACTGAGTAGAAGTCCAGGAACGAAAGTAGGTTTTTTTTATCCATTAAATACTATTGATAGCTGTTGTTGTTAACCTGTCTTTTTAGTAGATAATAAATTCATTTCTGCTAGAAAAATGCTGGAAGCCTAAGTTTTAGTCGTGTCAGGAAAATACAGAGACAAGATTGTCATATGTGATGGGGCTTCTGCATCATGGTTTCTGGACTCCTCGGAGTGATATGATGATAGTAATCACCTGTCTGAAGTTTTTAATGTGGCAGAATTTGTACTCATAGGATAGTTTTGAAAATGGGCTTTGCATGTGTGTTTAGATTATGCTGTCAAACATACCCTGCTAGCAATTAGAGATATTTTTGTCTCTTCTGGATTTTTTTCTTCGGATCATGTAGTAATTGGTTGTTCACTTCAAGGAAGACATTTGGGTTCTAAAAACAAATGACACACACACAGCTGTGTAGCCAAGTGACCCAGAGAAAACGAATTCCCATGATCTGTGTGTATGTGCAAGTGGTGGGGACCAGGACTTGTTCTTTGTCCAAGAGTTCAGTTGTGCCTGGCCTCAAGGGATCACGCAGCCATGCTCCTTGTGCTGTTAGCTTTTCATGGGAATGTAAGAACATGCCTCACTGTGCTGGCTAAGAATAATTGTGTGCAAGGTTTTATTTTGCTTTTTAATTTTTTTAAAAAAATCTAAATTCCTGTGATTTTTGCGGAAATTTGAGCTAAATATTCATTGCAATTTTGGGAAGGGTGTAAAATTTGGTGATACAGTTGTTAAGAATTGGACATAAATGTTTTGCGTTGCAGTGTCAAAAGCTACAGGGCCATTTAATTTCTGTCCTTTATGTTCTTGAGCAAATACTTCTGTTCAAGGGTATTTGAAAAATGAAGAGAAGTATTTAGCAATCTGCATAAATAAATAGATATGAAGTTCTCAGATACCAGAGATGTAAAAACATAGATTGTATTTGTTTGTTCTGTTTGTTCTACATTGGGTGAGACAGGACTGGTGCTGGCCAAATTGTTTCTTTGGTATTTAATTTTATGAGTTAAAATCTCAGTATTTGATTTCACACCCCCCCCCCCCCCCCCCGGGATGTTGTGTGTGCATGTGACCTCCCATCTAAAACTGAAAATTCTGTAATGGCATATCAATATCATAGACCAAGTGCTGTTCCAGTTACTAATGACCAGCTACATTGGCTAGCTTCAAAATTATGATTAGCGATTTGATTTTTAGAAATATGATTAGCAAAATTAGCAGTTTAATTCCATGTTTCCTAGTGCTGTCCGGAAACATTATTCCAAAATTGTACAAAATATGGACAAATTAACTATGAACACTTCTCTGCCTTAAGTAAGGAAATTAAAGAGAAGAAAACAGAATTCAAACAGAAGACATGCTAGTGACTTCCATATATCTTCTAACACACAGCTTTCTCCAAGTCAAACTTGTAAAGGATATGACCTTGATGAGCAGTGTACCTCCTTCCCAAGCTTGCCCACTTTCATTGAGCTTTCTATTAATAACTGTGTGTTAATAGAGCAGGACAGAGAAGCCTATTTGAAACACTTAGATTGCATCCAGTGTGTCTGTCTTTTGCTTAAATAGTTATTTTATTTGGAATTAATGGACTTCACTTCCGTCAGTTGCATCAGCACGTGACCTTGCAATGTTCCATGTAAACAGTGTCGTGGTTCATGTAATGGACGAACTGGGAGGTTTTACTGTATGAAGTGTTGTAGGTATAGTCACGCGGTGTCTACACGCCAGCACGTCAGCAGAAGCCCTTGCTCTCCCAATCCAAGAAGGGGACATAATAATAGATGAGTCTTTACAGTAGTGTTTTCCTCTGTGTTTTATAGTTGGCCGGTGGTTTTGTTTGTTCGTGGGGGTTTTTTTGAGGAGGATGATTTTTAAGCAGTATTGCCACCAGGCACTGAGGTTTTGGTGCCAAAATCAATTTATTTTACTAGATCATTAATTTTTTCATTTAGTATTTATCAGGCATATGTTCTGAAACCATTTAATAGCATGTAGTATAAGAGTCCACAAAGTAGGTAAATAATATACTCAAATCAAATTTGTATAGCTTTGGCAATCGATGCTATTACATAATCATCTGCCTTATCCAGTGTTAAAGTCACAGCTATATTGATCTATTTCTTTGCCAGTATATTACTGTTGTGCTATCTAATAGCAAAATAATCTCCATATACAAAGTTTGAAAAATACAGGCAGCAATCTTGTAGCAGAAAGAGTGGCTTATGTTCCACTTGGCAGTTGGAACAATTACCAGTCCACTCTTGAATTTCTGTCTGAGGGAATAAAACTCTAGTTTTCAGAATTCTTGCTCTCTGGAGTAAGAAAAATGACAGCAGATGAATTGGTGTTCTGATTTATATTGTGGTGCAACCAAGCTAAAATAAAGCTTTTTGTTAATTTTTCATTTGTTACTAGAAACATCAGAGGAGGACTGTTAGCGATCAAACTTTCAAACTGAAAACTTAAAATTATCTGGGACTTCAGCAACTAAAATGGTTGTCCATAGTCATATATTATCTGTTAGTTCAGAATCTATTTAAATATCAAATTTACATCTTGAAGGGACTTCTGTTTTATGAAGTAGAAAGTAACTTGCAATTCTGGATGACCTCCAAATCTCCTTTGAAAAATCAGTTTCTTCACTAAACGAACAGGAATTGCTGTTTTTGCAACTGTTTTTGCGTTTAACTCAAATGGTAGGCATTTGAAATTTTGGGGAAAAGCAGCCAACAAAGCAGATTAAATAGACTCAAAGTCTAGCTTTGAAATATTACTGTAATAAGTTGTCTATTTTGGTTGAAAATATATATGAGAGTGAAAATGTTTTAAAAGGACGTGATAGTGTTGAATGCAGTGTTAAGACTTTTTTAGGTTAATACTGTCCTTCCTTTCGGAGGAAGAGAGAACTCTTTGAGATTTTGCCATCTTGACATTGTTAGAAAATAATGGTATGAGGAATATTCATTAGCTTTTGCATGAATATACACATGCTTTGTGAAGATTTTTTTTCTTAAATTGTTTCAAAATGAACTGACAAACCCAAAATACATATCAATTCCTGACCTATTTTTACAATAGCATTCTTCTGTTAATATTTTTAAATACCATTTTATGAAGTTATAAAATACCCTGACAATTCTAAAGTAGGTCCCTCTTTCATGATGTGATTTATATTCTAGGGATATTTGTTGCTGGACAATACAATGCTTGAAGAAAACCTAATGAACCACTCTGGTGTTTTACACAGATGGGATTAAACAAGCTCTGATTTACCCAGAAAAGGCTAAGCAAAGTAGTTTCAAAATACAGCCTGCCTGCAGTGCCACCCTGTGGCTTTCTTTTTTCATGGCTTCTGTTAAACCAGCCAGTTTCTGTTGCCTCACCCCCAGAGGGAAAATTACTTGTGAACTTGTAAAATGTCTGTGCTCCTGGCTGCAGACCTGGTCTAATTTGGATAAGTACAGCACATTTTTTTTACCTGGCTTCAGCATTATTTTTCCCTGCTGAAACCTGCTTAGATGAAGAACCAGAAAGAGGATTTCTGAGCAATACCAGTTTATTCACCTAGCACATCAAACCACTGAGCAGGGGCCGGTTTGGTCATGGAAAAGGAAAGATCACACTGGAGCTGGAAAGCAAAACATGTTAGTTGTCAACAGTGACTTGAAGGACTACTTGGTCTCATCAGTTCCAGCAAATAGTTACATACACAAATAGTTTATTTCCAAGTAGTCAGTTTTCTAGGAAGATGGTTTACCTTTAGAATTAGATTGTCTGTGGAAACACAGCATTTCTTGCAGAGGTAGTTTTTCCTATATTGTGTTCCAGACATCTGCATTTTTGTTGACTATAACTGAAGGATGTCAGAGAGTGTTTTTATAAGCAGCGTTAAGCTCTGAGGTTGTAGTGCTTTGCCTTGGCAGGGTAAGTACCTGCACGTTTGAGACTGGTTTGCACCTACGGGGAGTAATACAATGTTGAGGATGTTTCATGCCAAGCAAGCATACAGGAAGGAAGTTCTCAGCGCTGCACCTGCAAGGCATGCCTTGCAGAGGAGAAGTTTTCTTCCTCACAGCCAGCTTAGTTTTACTAACATCTCGGAGTGAAAGGCGGGGTTTTACCTATCTGTATTTCCTTACTGCCCTTCTGGCAGGGAACAGCGGAGCAGTCTCTCTTGCCCCTTCTGCCCAGGTGGGAGCGGTAACATCACGGCTCAGAGCGGGCATCAGCCCAGTTCCCTGGGCTTTCTGACGGCCCATCACCTCCCCAGTACCCCAAAAGCTGGCCTGCCACTCCCTACTCCAAGGACAGTGCTGGATGCAGTTTTGAGTGTTTGAAATCAGTGCTTTTAAGCGTTGTAAGAGTTTTTACTGTGATACTTTGAACGCGCTTTCGATGCTTTGCTGCTGCGGAGGTGTTCGCTGTCCCGACAGGCGCTCCCCGCTCTGCTGCTGGCCCGGCGGCGCCGCCCCCGCGTCCCGCAGTCGCCCGGCATCGCTGCCCCTGGCCCGGAGCTGCTCCCGCTCGGTGCAGGCAGGACGAGTGACTAAGGGCACAGATCAAGTCTGAGCAGGCAAAGCCTCAGCGTGTGTTGTTGAGACACCCCTGGGCTTCAGCGTCCTCACTGAGGGCTTTGTGTTCTAGCGTAATAGAAAGGAAAAATGTAAGAGTGTGGTAAGTATCAGGATGTATATTTAATGTGTCTAGGCTTTCTCTGATGAGCAGGTGCTTATGTTCCTAATTACAAAAGTTATGCTTGGCCTTTCTGGAAAGTGAATGTTTCTTTTTCCAAATTCACATATTTCGCATGTAAACTATAGGTAGAGGTATATGAAGAGGTCTCAGTTCTTGCAGAATCTTAAAGCCAGCAGTGGAAATATCTGATACTACCGTCCATACCTGTATGCTGTACTGTTTGTTGGAAAGTCTGGTACTAAAGCTGAAAAGTCTTAAATAGTGAGAATTAAAAATGCAGTTTTCTTTTTCTAGTGTTGGCAGGATTTCCATTCTTAGACAAGGAGTGTTATCCTCTTTTTGTTTATTTATTTTTATTATAAGTGCAGTGTATATCTAAGCAAAATGATGAAAAAAAGGCTTAATAAAAACAGATAAAAGACTGTACTTTGTTATTGTAAAACAGTTTTGAGTAGTTTAACACTTGAAGGTAAATAGATGTTTTTGGAAGAAGGAGGAACCAAAGGTAGAAGTTGATATGAGGGAAAGGGACAGAAGTTTTTATTACTTTATTTAGGAAACTTCTTTGCTCTTTGTAACCCACATCAGGCTTCTGCAGTACTGGGGACGTGTAAACTAAAGCATCTGTGATTTATGGTAGTTATCACAGAAACTCCTCAAGCTGCTATGAATTGCAATGGAAGGAGCAAGTGAATGGTACTTTAGATTTTGGGGTTTGTTTTTCAAAGGACTCAAATGTAAGTCATCGACAATTCTGATTACTCTTTCTTAAAACAGAAAACAAGATACTGAAATGTACACGTGCATGTACATTCTTGTGTATCACAGCTCCGGACTTGAGTCTTTCGTGTATCAGAATTTTACCTGGCAAAATGTTTCAGTGAAAGACATTAGATCACAAAAGGACTGCAATTTTATTTTGAGAAAATGCATTTAAAAACCTGTGTATTGTGTATCAATTTCTCATAAGTCTTCAGCATTGTGAATAAAAGCCTGTTAGTGTCTCTGATGGCACTTTATTTCATTGGGAAAGTAAATCTCTGCTTTCTGATGTGAAAGTGAAATTCACGACTATGCTGTAAGCCCTGCCCTATCTTTTTGATAGGTACTTTTGTTTTTCTTTCTTTAAAGTAAAATTCAAAAAATTATTATAAGAGCTCACTTTCTGTCTTTAGGAACCTTTATGAAAAGATGCTTTTTGGTTTCTACAAACAACCCACAAAGGGATGGGAAAACAGAGCAAAAAACCCAAACAAAACCCCCAGTTTTGATACATGCTGTTCCTTCAGTTCTGGGATATGCTTGTCTAACTTGGACTGGTTGTTTGATAGAAAAAAAAATGCCAGAAATAGCCACTTACTGTAACTGTTTGCCTTTCTGTTGAAGGCTTGCAATGTTTACAGGGACAAAGTAAAACACTGAATCATAAAAACTTGGTGTATTGCATTCCTAAGTTTAAAAGTAGATAATATCAGGTAAAGCAGACCAAATGTTCTGTGACTGGTACAGAACTACAATAATATAATACCTTTCCCTGCTCCATCCCCAGCAGAACTCGGCTTCTTTGAACTGTGCTGTTGGAATTGCTTCTTTCCTCTTGCTTTCGTTGATTTTTGTCCTTTATAAGCTTTTTAATTTGATAAAATTTCAGTATTTGTAGTCCACACAAATAGAAGGGATTGAATACTTCTATCAGTTCTCCTTTTAATCTTTTCTGAGTTGGTAGAAAATCAAGCTGACAGGCTTGCTCTGTGAAGAGCTTTTAAGAACTTGTAATACATTAATATACAACATTTTTTTGAGCATGTTTTGTACTATTGCACAGAGGAGATGGTCTACACAAGTGGTGTAGCACTGTGTGATGGGCTGTACACCCATGCAATTAGGGGAAGGTTACGGAGCAGATTATCTAGTGCCATCATGCAGCGTGTACAGGACAACCAGGGGATCAGTCCCAGCCAGCATGAGTTTGTGGAAGGCTCGACCAACCCAGTGTACTGCTATGACAAGGCCTATTGGTTTTGCTGACCTGGACCTTAGTAAAGCCTTTGACACCATTTCCCACAGCATTCCCCTGGAGGAACTGTGGCTGCTCATGGCTTGGATGCGTGTAGTCTGTGCTGGGCAAAAAACACATGTAATAGAGACTGAGTGCGACAGGAACACTTGTACTTCTGAATATTACTCTGGAATTCAGCTTTGAAGCAGAGCAAACCAAATGAGCCTTTTAAAAAAAATTGGCTCAATGTTTTCAGCATGCTGACCTGTTAGATTTAATCTTTTTTTGAGATGTTTTGTAAAATGGTACCATACCATCTCTTCTCTATCTAGAATGAAGTCTGTGTTTTGGAAGGTATATTTTCTTCTGGGTTTTTTCTGCTTTGTTGCTTTGAGCTTTCTTCTTCAGAATGCTGGAGAGAATCCACAAACATGACTATCTGTGCCTGGTGTGATACATTCCCGGTTTAGTTGTCTGTGATACTGATTCCAAAGATAGGTGCTTATCTGAATTAAGTAGCTTATGTGTGTGCATAGTAAGTAAGAAAGAACACTGTATTTCTTCCTCATTCCTGTTTTACGGGTGGCAGGGAACCTGAGGCATATTCCTTCCCACATGCCAGCTTTGCAACCGTGGACTTTTGCTCCCCAGATGGCTTCTTACCCCTCTGGAACGAAGGCCCTCCTGTAAATCAGTTTCAGCTTCTGTGAAACGAACTGATCTGAATTTTGATGTCATCATTAAAAGGGAGGACTTTTCATTACAAATTTTAGTACTTAGCCCAGTGCAATTAACTGTATAATTTTTCCATAGTCTTGTGTTCACTTCATTTGAGGAGGTATCTTAAATTTGCATGGCAGAGTTTATAACTGGAGTATAATGTTTGCGCTTTTTTCTTTTTATCATCTAATAAGCACAGGAACTAACTCAGAAGGTTAAGAGAACACCACCAGATAGACTGTTCTGAAGAATGGGGTGAGGGAGTGCTGGATGAAGCAAACACAAGGTGTCCTTGCTTCACAGACTGTTTAGCATTGAAACATTGCAATTATTTTGAACTTTTTATTTTGTAAGGAGAAGAGCAAGTGTTACTGAACTTGACCAGAGGTACAGGTTTTTAGAGGCAGCATTATACTATTGTAAATATGCAGAGCAAGAAACTTGTTTAACTTCTTATTAGAGCTACAGCTAAATTTCTTACAGCAACAGTGCCATAAAAAGATCTGTCAAAGTACAGACTGTTCTGTCAAGGAATGGATATGATTATGAAAACTTGTATGTGAAACTGGATCTGAAAGTTTCTGAATTAAAACATGAGATTTTCCAGAAGAAAATCAGTGTGGGAGCTTTATTTTGTCTGTCATTTTTTGATTAACTTTCTAGGCCTCTGAAAGTGATTTAAGGAAGCGCAGTAACTGTTTGGAGCTGTAATTCTCAGATCTCTAAAAACAGTGGTTTTTTTCCAGTTGTTTCTTTTGAGTATATTTGACTGTTGAATCCCATAGTGACATTTAGTGTTCCAGAAAGCCTTTGTTGTGCATGGCTTCTGCTTCCGCTGGCTAATGAAAATAATACTGTTTCAATTCTCCTTAGTGTTGCCTAAATAAATTGTTGTCTAAAGAGATGGGAGGGCTCCAGAGTCTTACAGAATAGTCATCATAATAATGAGATTCTTAGAGAATCCAAATTCTATTTCCCCGCGGTTCTCTGTCATAAGTGAGTTTGCTGGGTTTAAAAGATATTTTTAGCATTACAACTATTAAATAGTTGGATCGTCTCTGTTTTTGACTCTGTAACTTCAGTCACAAGTCGAGTTTTCCACATTACGTTCCTTCCAGGACTGTTTGGCAGCAGTTGCCCTCTTTGAACCTCTAGCACTTCAAAAAGCACCGTGGTTGTTTCCATTGGTCTGTGCCCCATGACAAGGATGTCACACTTTTTCAGGGTAGATTTTTGGTCATGGCAGTTAAAAAAGAAAAAAATTCAACAACCTTCAGTAATATTTTGGGACCCAGTCATGCCCAGTTACCAGCATCCGTGTTGCAGGGCACCGAGCGGGTATCGGCTGTGTGGGGGTGTGTGGCACCACCCTGGGAAGGGACAGCCTGGGCTGCAGCCTCAGCCTGGTGGCATAAGTAGCATGGTAATGAAGGCACCGTGTCAGCACTTGGTAACTATTTGTGACTAGTTTGTGGCTGTTGAAATCCAAAGGGTTTTTAGCACTGAATTCCACATCTTTCACTGCTGTTTTAATCATAGCGTTTAATAATGCAACTTACAGCTGGTGTTATGCCAGGTTGTGATAGTAGCAGCAGCTTAATTTATGGAAATAACCTGCATACAAGATTTGTGGTGATTCTGCTTTTTTTTGTTTGTTTGTTTGTTTTTGGGTTTGGGTTTTTTTCCTGGATCTGAGGTTTAGGGATATCTTGGTGTGCTGTTAAGCGTATATGGTATTTCAAGCTTTTGTAGAGGATTATAAACTGGTATTGTAGCAATAGACCAGCAGTTGTTCATCCCAGCTTTTCTGTACAGCATGTTTGGTGTAATGTATATTGGAAGAATTTTCTAAGTTGGTATCTCTAAAGTAAAAACAAGCTGAAACTTCCCAGAGGCAACTGAATTAGGCCTGTTCATGGCTTTGCTGCCTACACGCTCTGCTAAATAAAATAATGCAGTTGTTTCACAAACAGAGGGAGGGTTATAAAGGTAGCTTTACTGTGACATGAAATCTGTCTTGAGAGCTTTCCCAGAAATATGAATATAGTAATTATATGATTAAACAATAAGGAAACTTTTTGGGTTGTGCACTTCCTCAGGCTATTAACCTAACCACTAATTAACTAACAGGAAATTCCAGACCTGAAAGTTTCATTATTGCTATACTGAACTGTGAAAATATAAGTGTGTTAATGAGGATTTCATTATAGCCATCTGCAGCTTGTTTTTAAATTGTGTCAAGGCAGGAAAAACATAATATACCATCTGTTACCTAGCTGTATCAAGTTGACACAAAAAATATTAGAAGAAAAATCCCCCAGTTTACAACCCTGGTTGTTTCTTATGTCTTATCTTTTATTTCTGGAAACCATTAGTCCCATAGCAGTACTATTGCTGTGTAGTAATGTGTTATTTACCCCTTAAATGATGTATTCTGTTCAGTTTNGGGGGGGGGAAGAGATGCTGACTTCCCAAAATGATAATTTCTGGGCAATTATTGACCCCTCAATTTCAGTGTCATACTGAAAGTCATACTCTCAAGTATGTCCAAATCACCAGAACTCAGAAGTTGGAGATTATCTTGCAGTTCTTTTTGGTTCTAAGCAAATAAAACTTTTGGATAACTTCTATTAGTATTCTCCCATTCTCTGACCTAGTGAGCATGAATTGAAGCATTTTTCTTATCAGACACTGGGGTTTTTGCCACTCTTTAACCCATGTGTTCCTCTGTAGAGCTTAATCAACAGAAACTTTCCCAAGTCCCTTGATTTGTGGTTCTCTTTGACCTAAAATGGAGGGAAGTTGTAATGTACTACCATGCACTTACCAAGAAGTATTATGGATTCTTAATTGTCAGATGTCTGTAGGTGTAATGCAAGTGGAGCCTTAGGTGAGAAGAAGGCGGTGGTCCCATGGAAAAAGTTTGAAAAATTACGCTCAGAGATGGGGGAGAGAATTGGCACAGAAGAAAATACGAAACAATTTTGAGACAGTGAGTAAGATCCTTAGCAGCTGTGATGAAATAATGACTCAGAAAGGTAAAAAATGGTGCTAATTTTTGTGCTGGGGAGAGAGATCTATAATGTGGAAATAAGGATAAAAGGTTGTAATTGAGGTAGAGAGGTGACAGGGTCAGACAGCGCTTTAAGGGAAGTCATGTTGTCGATAGGCAGCCCAAAATATGGGCTTGTCCTTTGGTCTCCAGAGGTTTTCTGAGTAGGCACTCTCTTTTTGTTCTGAATTTGCACAGCAACTAGGACAGCTTTGGTGGAAGGTCTTTAGTACCCCCTTAGTATTCAAGACAAACTTGAATTTGATGGCCAAATTTAAGAACAAAATCTGTTTCCCTGCAGACTGATGCAACAAGCACAGTTGGAATAAAACGAGGAGCTCTTTGGTATAGCAGTGTATCTACAGTGTAAATGTCTTAAGGCTGTAAAAATATAAAAAGAATCTAAGGGCTGTGCCGACCAAACGTATGAGGAAAAGCCAGCTGGCACAGTCGTGCTCGTCTTTCAAAAGGCTCCTTCTAGTCTCCAACCCAAACCCTTTTAGGGAAACTAGACAAACACAGCATAAGATGGTAAACCTTGCATGGTTAAATAATTTGACCCGAAGTAAGAACAGAGATACAGAAAAGGGTCTGCTATGAAGATGAGGTGTTTCTGCCTCAGAGTTCCACAGGTTTCTGTGCTGGAACTCTTAATTCAACATGCTAATAATCTAGAAAAGCAGCTTAATAGGGAGGTGACACTTTGCTGGCAGTAAAAAAAAGTATTATTCATAGTAATAAGAGGAGACATGACTGAAGACTTGCAGAAAGATTTTACAAAAATAAGTGGATAATAAAATGAGATTAAATTCACTTTGGATAGACTCAGTACAAGTCAATTTGCCATGTGCACTAGCAAAGGAATAGAGAAGAAAAGAGAAAAGGTGATTTTGCCAATATATAAACTTATAATGACAACCCAGTGTGTGGTTATAGTCTCTGTCATTTCCAAAAGGATACAGTAAACCAGAAAAGATTCAGAGAGGATCAAGAGGGATGGTCAGAGGTGTGATATGGTTTTCATATAAGGTACATGAGAGCTGAGAGACCATGTCATTATGTTCTTAGATTTACCTTTTGTACGTGTACCAATTTGTTGTGTTTTAATTGTTCCAAGTAAGTGAAAAGAGAACATGCAACAGCATTGTCTAATGATGATGCATAAAATCCTTAAACCAAAGATTAACTAATGGTAAAATAATTAAATCGCCTCTAATGATGAGTGATTATACAATCTAAAATCAACTTTCCTTGTTGATGTGTGACTTGCATAGAAAAACAAGATCTTGGTCTGCTTCCAAGCCATTTGGAAGCCTCTTGTCTATGCTCTCTTCTCCAGTTCTTTTTGGTATAACAAAACTATTTGCCTTTCCCTGGAGACTTGACTGTGTTGGTCCATCACAGATGAGATGTCATCTCAGTAGGTACAAAGCGACTGAAGAAATAGAGTATTTAATAAAGCAGGAATTTAATCTGGAGGAATGCCTATTTTTAGCCTAGTAATCTAGGTTTCCTGCTATTCTTGCTGCTTTCAGACTTTAGTTTCTCATGGATATTATTTAAAAAAAATAACCATTACTATTTTAGGGTTAGATGAAATATCAGATAGTTTTAAAAAACAGGTTTTTGTTTATAACGAGAGACAATGGGTTCAAAGAGCTCTCAGCTTTGCAGATATGTCTCTATTGGGAATTTTTAAAAACGGATAATTCTGAGAAGCAGGTAATTGATACACATCCATTGAATTCTAACAGCCTATTGGGCTTTTGGTTTGTGGGGACTTTTTTTTTGTTTTGTTTTGTTTTTGTTTTGTTTTTTTTTCTCTTCTCTCTATTGCAAAAGTACTAAATGCTCTGAGTAATCAGAGGCAAGTGAATCTGAGGGTATTAAAGATCTAAACATGAATATTGGGAAGGTTTTCTTTTATTTTCCTTGCTGGTTAATATAAGTCTTTGTATCTTTTTAGTCTTGGAAATAATTCTATGGATTAAAGAGCGTGAAACAGCTGTACCAAAATATGACCTGTGCAGGGACCTCTAGAAAGTGTTTTGTATTTAGCATTGTTCTGTTTAGCAAAATTGGATTGTTTGCTTTTTTTAAAGCATACACACAAGAAATAAAATAAATTTAAGTTTGTGGTCCATTCACATGCATTGCCTTTTGATGCTGATACTGTTCAGTTGGTGCTTGACTTTTAGGAAGTTTGCTACACAGCAATGCCATAATGAGTAATTTAAGCACGTGCTTTATGAAAAAATGAGAAGAATTTTAAAATTAATCTAAATTGAAACAAAACTTTTAAATTCCATTACATGGTGGTTTGGTTTCTTTTGTAATGCCCCATGTAAGCTCTTCTTGCATGCCATCTTTTAAAATTCTTAACATTTTACCTTCCACAAGTGTTTCAGGAACTTAAAAACCAACCAACAACAAAACAAGCCATAAGAAAACCACCAAAAACTCCCAAACTAAAAACAAATAAAAAATCACAATCAACCCCCACCCAGTACTCTGTGCAGAATGATATTGGTGGGGGAAAAAGTAAAAGTAACCTCTGGGAGATGCAGGGTAAATAGCCAAGTACATACTTGTAGAAATGGAAAACCATTCCCTTCTTTCCTTTCAGGGTGTCTGAAATGTTGGGCACTTGCTTATTGTGGTCAGTAGTATTAAATTATACTCCCTGAGTGAAAGCCATATGTATTTTTTAACATTGATAAATTTACTCCTTAATCTGTGAATGCCATAAAAAGTAAATTGCTAACTAGATAAGCAGTATGTAAAATTCAGTACTGCAAGATAACAGCAGGACTAAAAATACCAAGTAGTTTATTACTGTGAGCATTAATTGTATATTTCTAGCTAGTCCTTAGACCCAGATAGCAATTAATGCCTCCAAGTGAAATTCTCAGTGTTTTGTCCTGAGTAGGACACACTAGCAATGGACAATATCTTGGTTTTGTAGCCCACACTGATACCTGTCTGCACTGGAACTTTAACTAGTGGTGGTCTTGTCCTGCAAGCCTGACTGCATCTGCATTATTACGCTCCCCAGATTATCCAGCAGGTGAAATTGCTTCAAGGATTTTTATTCTTTCTATTGTTAACTCTGGAATTTTGGTTGCAGAGTGTGGTCGACTTAGAACACAGCCAAGTGATCTGATTGTTTCTTTCATTCAAGCTTACACATGTTTAGGGAAAGCTGACTTAGATTTCTGTTTTGTCTGGTACGATGGGGGCTGAATGCTGGTGGCAGGACTTCTCAGGTCAGAAAGGTTAGATAAGGAACCGTCAGTGATGTTGTTCACTCAGCACACAGGCACTCAGGCAGATGTTATCCTCTCAGTGAAGCGGTGCTCAAGCCATTTCCAAACACACTGTGGCCCGATACAGATCTAGAAGCAACATTTACCAGTGACAGAAACCTGCAGGATGTTGCCATTGATGACAGCACTTGCCCAGAGGTTGTTGACTGCATTCCTTCACTGCCTGGGCAGACTCAGCTGTAAGCAGCCGTCACACGGCTCTGTGTGCTAGGTTTGACTGTGCGAGAAGGTAACTCCATTGAGAATTGCTTTTAAGCAGCTTCTAGTTTTAACTGACAGTGAGGTCAAGCTTCTGTACGTTACCCTACTTTAAACACTGTGGAGTTGTTTGTTTTCCTGATAGCATAAATATTGTACTTTTGTTTGTGCAATTGATTTGTGAAGATCTTAAGCTTCAATAATTTTGTAGGTAGTACTGATGATCAAATTAACTGGATGTAAACGGGTATTTGCTGTGTAAATATTCCACTAATCACTAAAATTTGCTCACCTGAGCTGTGTAGTTGAGTATCTTACAGGCAGAGAAATGGGGAAAGCTAAAAAAACATGAAGAGAGGACGAGTCCTAATTCCAAAACTTCCCATTAAACTTGTTTTTCAAAAATAAAAGGGGTGCAGAAAACAGGATTGGATTCTTTTTATGGTATAAAGCCACAGAAGACATAACAAAGCTACTTAATACTCTCTTTTGAATTGGCTGAAGTAGATATGTCAGGATTACAGGCTATACAAATCTCTAGATGTACTCTGTGGCCTGTTTGGTCAGATGGTGGGATTATAAATAGGTAGGCTTACTGATGTCAGCAGTAGCGGAAGGGAGCAGTGAGCTTGCCATGCACATACACAGTCCCTCCCTTCTACAGAACCCCATGTGCTATTGAAAGAAACTCACCTGGTATTAATGGAGAAGAAGAACCTGTTCTCTCTTGGAGGTAAGCAGAAAAGTAGTGTGATCAATTTTAGCTATTACTCTTCCTTCTCCTTGTTTAGATGATGAGCAGAATAGCTTCAAAGCAATATTTATATTATTTTACTTGTCCTAACACTGACTGTGAGGAAAAATATTTACCAATAATTGTATACCTGCAGCAGCATGTAAGTCCTTGTTCTTTGAGGGAATGCAGAATTCATGTGTAGGGCAGTACATAAATTGGCTGAACTTAAATACAGACCTGTAAGAAGAAATAGTAATTCATATCTGTTGTCCTTTTTCAGACAAAGCATGTAATTCTTCTGCTCAAGGGTATGAAAGCTTTTTAAAATCCCACTTCTGACTCAAAGATGAGGGTGTATAAAGATCTATAAATTTATCCAGGTGGACAGACTGCTGAAATTTCAGTGGTACGTTTCTGGAATGAGAAAAACTGTTGCGTATTTTAAGTTGATGATTGGTGCATAGAAACTCAGATTACTGAGATTATTTTAAGTGAGGAGTGCTTTTATTTCATGCAGACTACAAGGCTCTTCTGATTTCTTTGATTTGCTTTCTTCCTATTTTGATCTAAAATTTTATTTGGGAAAAAACCCCACTAGTTGCTTGTAATAACTTGTAAAAGTCAATTCTTTTAATTTTTAATGTAATAGAGTCCTTGAATATTGTACATCACTTTCATTTATCATGGAAAGCATTAAAACAATTTTGTAGAACCTAAATGGACTAAATACCTAAATAACTGCACAATGCCAAGATGCACTTTGCTTGCAGAAACAAAGAAAGAATTTAAGAAATAGTGTTCAGTCGAGCTTCTTGTAAAAGTTGTATTCTACTGGCACTACTGGTAGTGAAAGCTGAAAAGGATGTGGGTGTGAATACAGGAGTGAAATACAGTAGTGAGAGGAAATTATTCATCAGCATAGCTGTATGGGAAAGTTTCTTTACATTCCCCAGAGCAGATAATTATAATAATTATTATATAAATAAGATTTTTCCCCTACTTCTTATTTAATACTGAAATCTTGTACCCTTTACAGAAAGTGCAGAGGCTTTCTAATGGAAGTAATGAGTTGTGTTGCCACCATGGTGCAGGGAGCCAGCTTTCTTCAAAGAAATACCTTCTTTCTGTTGCAAGGATCCAGTAGGAAAAGGATCCAGAGGATTTTGAGTGTGCAGATGAAAACAGAGGAAGGGGCTGATGACAGCTCCTGTGTGTAGATGGGGATGAGTTTGGGGAGGAAATAAGAGCATTCATTTGGGGCCCTGAATTGCCAACCAATGAGGGAGTTAAAGTAGGGCAAAGGGGAGGGAGGTTCTGCTGGCAGCGGCTGCAAAGGTGGCTGTGAAAACCTCTGGTCGGACTCATGCTGTGAAGAGAGCTGGGGTGGCACTTCTGCCTGTGCTTCGTACCACCCATTTTCCCTCACACAGGGCATAAGAGGTGACGCTGGGGCTCCAACAGCAGCCCTGGCATTTGAGGAGATAATAAGTGTGACCCTGTTCCTGGAGGTGAAAAGTTTTTCCACTTTGCTTTCTGAGGAGGATGCAGGCAGGAGAATGAATGTTGAGGAGGAAGCTGTGAAGGATGAGCAGGAGAATCTGGTGGCAGGTGGGTACTCAAAGCATTTCTTCTTAGTTTTGCAAGAAGTGTTAGCCTGAGATGGCTCAGTGTTTCTGTTTGGGGAGCTGTGGCTTCGTTCTTCATGCTTTGGGAGAAATGTCTCTATGACCTTTAAAGATACTAACTGCTAAAATGCTCCCCTTGCAATCTAGTAGAGAAAATGCTTGGTTTAGTAAAATTTCTGAGCCTAAACTTATTTTTTTCTTTAATTTTCTTTCCTGAATGATCAAGGATGGCTTGTTTGCTGACATAGTTTTCTGCATAGGAACTCAGTGTCATAGCATCTCTGTGCGTGTGTTTATGTATATATATATATATATATATGTATATTTAAGCTTTTTGCTCAGGATAGGAAACTTTTCCTGCCTCCTGTTCCTTTCCAATGCTTAATGTCATCTCTGTTCTTCAGTTACTAAACCCTCCTGTTTCTTGGTTATGCAGATGTAGAAAACATTTTGAAGTGTTACCAAAGCGTAGGTAGATAAAGGACATAACTGCTAGGAGAAGGTGTCTGATGGATAAAGAACTTTCTAGAAGGGAGAAAGCTTGCTCTGTTTCAAACACCTGCAGAAAGAATGAAAAGCAGCTGCAGTGCTTTCCAAAATTGCATTGCTCGCTTTCTCAATTATTCTTCCTGTATCTGAATTTTTAGCTGGGAAATGGAGTGTTGTAGACGAAGACAGTCTTCTATAGCAGCTAAAGGAAAGGGAGTAAAGTTTGTCTTCGCTGTTACTGCAGAACTTCTTAGCTCCTGTCCTGCATTATTTTATCTATTACACACCCACGTACCTATATTTGAGGCATCTGTGTATGTGAGGAAGAAGGGAAGGGTCCATATTAGCCTCTTTCCTGGCTGCTGTGATACTGAGTTGCTCTGCTTTTCTTTTCCTTACCTTTGCCAGCCTCTAAATCCATCCTGTGCCAGCCTCCAGTGTTACTTCTAAAACACAGTTTTGAACAGGAGAGAAAAGCAGCAGCAGCAAAGCTCAGATAAATTGACAATTTGTATGTCTCTTGATGTTCAGAATAGCAGCTGAAAAAGCCATGAGCAGAGCTAGGTGTTTCATCCACAGGCTTTGAAAAGACAGTGGTGTTATACCTGCTTTCATGACTGGGAGATAATGGCCAGAAGGACAGATTCAGGTTTTGTTCTATTTGAGAGCCCCTAATTGAACTTTCTTACTAGTCATGGAAGAAAAACATCTGTATGAACAACCTTTTAGCAGTTCTTGAAAAAGATTTGAGGGTTTGTTCCTAGCGGAGGTGACATGCGTTTGCTTGAGCTTTAAGTATTTGTTAGATTTATTAGTGTATCAAAGGTTAAGCTCCCCCTTTCAGATCAAGCTGCTCTTTGTTTTCTTTTCCTGTTTATTCAACCAGTTATATATTACTCAATTACTGTTACAGATTTACTGCTTTCTCTTGCCTGCTCTCCTTCCATTCTGTCAGGCTGTCTTCATAACTGCAAATATAATAAAGGCTAAGTGAGTCATAGAAGGTTTTAATAGTTTTGAATACCATTCAGATTTTTTGTTCTTTCTTTTGGTAGCAAATCTGGGTTACTTTTTGCATTTTTTACTTTGTGAAAAGTTTGCAAATAGATACAAGTATTTGCTCACTGCAGAAGTATGTTGCACATAGACATGCCAAGTTTGTATTTTGTCCTATTTTGTATTTTATATAATGCAAATACATATATTATGTATTTGTATTTTGCCCTGTTTACTTCAGAAGTCTAAGTTCCTAATCTCCTTAGAAGTAATGTAGTTGAAAATAATTTTCCATTATACTTCTCCATTTGTTGGTTTTGATTCAGTTTTTACCTCTCTTGGCACAACAGGATGTGCTGTAATGAAATTTTTGTATCAGAGCACATTTTTATAATCCTTCAATAATAATAATAAACTTTATGCTAATTTATAGGATTAAGTATTTTTTTATCCTCTGTTGCCTGCTAGGATTTTGAGCTCTTGGCTGTCTTTCTAACAGCAAGGCAACTCTTATGCCTAGAGGGGAGCTAATTGTGTTTTGTTGGATGATACAAGATCTGTGCTCAGGAGTTGGGTCTTTCATATCCTCTCAGTGAGCTTGAAAAGATATGTAATATTAGCTAGGATTTGGCTTTGAAGGACAATGAATGAATATTTTTTTCTAGAAAAGTTACAAATTTGTACTTTATTACATTACATGTTTATACTGGAGTTAGTACCCCTTTAATACTAAGAAGGGCACAATTGAAAACATGCCCATCATGCAGATTTGTGTTTACATTGCCTCTGAATTGCCCCTTTTTCCTTGTAATAAGAGAAAACATTGCATGAATTATGGCTCAAATACAGTCACTTCTGTTTTCAAGACTGCCACTGCCATGGGGACAGACAATCAGAGAGGGCAAGTGTCTGTTCCAAATGGTCTGGAGGGAACTGAAGGATTCATTTGCTGCTTTCTCGCTTTTAGTGTGAACCAGACATCCAAAGATTCCATTAAGCTTTCACCTTACTGTCATGGTTACTGTCCCACTTCTGTGATTTATTTCTCTCTAGCATAAGACTTGAGGAAAAAAAAAATCTTTAGAGCAGTGAGGCTAGCTAGGGGGTAAATCCACACATCCCATTGACTAGGCAAACCTTTTCTCTAGCAAGACCTTTGAAAACATATTGTGATTCCAGGTTTGCCTCATTTTCTTGATCCAATTTATTTATGGAAAGAGAGTGGAAATGCATTTTACTTTTTTTTTGAATATAGGCAGAAGGTAACATCTGCAGATGGTTTGTTGTTTGCCAGAACCTCACTGAGTAAACCCATAGACATAATCTTCAAAGATCACTTTTTTAATAATATTATCACCCATCGCATTATTATTGCCAAGTCATTTGGTATATCAGTTGCACAACAAATTATTTTGCTGGCAGAGCTATATACTAAGTGCCTTATTTCTAGTGCCATTTTATTCTTATCTAATATTTTTCAAACAGCATTATTATTTACAGTATTGGTGTACTTTCAGTCTTGGGAATTTGTGTAGGGAAATGCACTGTAAATGCACAGTGTTACAAAAGATTTACAAATTGCCCATGTTTGTTGTTCATGGAAACTAAAATGTGTTTCTGTACTTTCTTTTTTTTTCTTGGTACCTATTGAGCTGCCTCCTAGACACAGTATCCATACAATATGACCTCAGAGTCTTCCCCAGATAACTAAGTGGATGAATTTAGAACCTGAAAGATAATATTTCTCTAAGGAGCTGGCACAGCAAATATTTTTCCTTTATTTTGTCCTACATGTATCATAAGCCTGGCTTGAAGGGTTAACCTAAGAATGGACAGTGTTTGACGCTCATTGATCCATACCTTGATCTTAACATCTAGCTGGTGCTTTTATAGTAGAAATAAAGAGAGAGATTGTATATCAAACAGTGATATTGATGTTGGGATAAAAGCCTAGTGTCAAGGCTGATAGTCATGTTATATAGATGCTATGAGGCTGGTACAGCAAATATTTGGCCTGCTTAATGTTAAGGAAAAATATTAGAGTGCTACACTATGTTTAACTTAAAAGTAACCTTTTTTGCAGCACTTATGGCACCCCGAATTTTGGATAGAAACCTATGTGCCTGGTAATAATTTAGTCAAGATGAATAGAATTTATTTTTAAAGAGGTCATCTGTACATATGCCTGAAATATATAGCAGTGATTTTTTTGAGAGACTTGCATTGATAACTTCAGTCATTTGCTGGACTGTGATGAGCAGATCAGATCACAATGCTGCAGTTGTCTCCAAGGTTTTTCCTAGCACATAGTGTTTGATCTTGAAGACATGCAGTGGTGATGCTGTGAAAGCATTATCCCAAAGAGGGAACAGAATAAACGTAGTGTTGAAGACAAATTTGTTCTGTGAGTATTAAAGATGAGTATTGGGCTGGGAATGCTTATAGATGAAACTAAGGGCATAAGTCTTTTGTATACCTGTTGGCCAAAACTGTTGTATCATTGTAAAAAAAAATACCAAATCAGTGTTACTAATGTAGGCCTGAACTCTTATTTGAGAAGATTATATGCGAGTTTTTGGCAGTCTGCTACTATGATGTGGCAGTGAAGCAGCATTATTGTCATAGTCAAGAGCATTATAATCATTGCTTGGGGTGAGAGGTCAAAGACAAGAAAAGCTCTAAAAGAAGCTTTATTGCAATGGCCTCTTTCCCCTCGTGATGTGATCTTAGTAGAGTTAGATTCTTTTTCTGACTTTGAGTGAAAATAAAACAAAGTTCTGCTTGTACTTTTGGCATCTTGTAAAGTGTGATTAAAAAAAATAGTTGCTTTTTCTATAAGCCAGTGTTCTTCATGTTGCCTTAAGTCAAATTAACCAGCTGAAGTCTACCTGTTGTACTTAGAAGTACATAGTACCATTGTTTAATGAACTATTTCAGTACCTTAGAGATGACTTAATTGCAAGTGAAATCGTTATGACCTTTCCTGTCCTCGGTGATTTCTATAGAAAACTTGAGAAAAGGTTCTGATGTCAGAGGTTAGATTCAAAATAATTTCAGTGAGAGTGCTATCAATCTGTCTTTGTGTAGGGTCTCATGTAATTGTGTGCAAAATAGGAAGTTAAATGCTGTAAACAGTAATATTCCTTTATGCTGTAGCATTTGGTTCTACACAAATATGGCAGATAAATTTTTCTCTCTTTTTTTTTTGAATTTTTTAAAGTGATTTTTATTGAAAGGAAGTGCTGGTGATGACTAGAATATCCAGGTCGCTCTCAGTTCAAGTATTTCTTATTATTTTATAATGCCTTTTTCTAGTTACTGATAGTTAAAAATATACTGCTTGTAACTTTCTAATGGGAAGGTTTTTAAAAATAAATACATGTATTATTTATTTACTGAGTCAGACCTTTATTTTAAAAAGGGCTTCCACACATTCAGACCACTGACAAGGTTTTGGTGTTTTTGTTTTTGGGTTTTTTTTCCCCAAGCAGGAAAGCTGTTGAGATACAGCAGTGACACTTTATTCTGTAGAAGTGGGATCTGAAGCACATGAGATGTTGACTTTATGGCCTTGCATTTGATTTAAAAAGGTGTACGTTTTTTCTTAACAACATGATAGTGTCTTCTACTGCATTTGGCTGAAATAATTCTTTCATATAGGAATAATAAGTGAAGAAAAAAGAGACATGATATCTGGAAACAGAAAATGAAAGTGTTGGAATCCTTGTTGTTTAATAAGGTGCTGCCAGAAACTTGGTATGACTTCTGAGAAAGTACACTTGGGGATTTTTCCTCCTTTGTGTGGGGTGGGAGCTGTAAGCATAACTAACCATAAAGCACATGCAGATGTGCTAGAGACGGGCAGGGCCATGGCTCTGCCGTGGGGGATGCGAGGCTGCAGTGATCCTGTTAGACTGCCTGACCCCGTGTGTGCCTGTTCTTATAAATACTGCAACTTCACCCATCTGGCTGTTGCACACACGTTTTGGTAAGTTTTGGCTCTCCGCCGTGTAAGTTCGACACTCTGTGGGTAAGGCCACATTGCAGAGATGTGGACCATCACAGCACTCTCTAGTAATAGTAGAGTCTCAATGATAAAATTGCATTTGTCTCTGTAATGGAAAATACAGTCCACTAGCATTTGCGAAGTTTTTCTGTGACACTTCTTCAAAGGTTAAATTCTGAGTTCAGTTGTGATAAATACCTTGTAACAGTCATCTGAAGCCACTTAAAGATGTAAGAAAGAGTAAAGAAGGGGACAAGCAGTCACTTTGGGTTTGGATTTTTTTTTTTTTTTGCAGTAGCGTCACAGGGTGTATTTTTGTGTTTTGTGGGGTTTATTTCTTTTTAATAGTTGTATTGATGCTCTGGATTGGCTAATAATTTACGTATGACAGTTATATGAAAGCTAAAAAGTCACGCAAAAAATCTCCCAAAGGTGTTGGGGAGGAGTAAAAAGGAATTTGAGTCATACTTTTTGCGGGGTTTACATAACCCTGAAACAACCCAGGCAAGCTGCTGTAGAGACCAAAGTTACATTTTCAGTTCATGTTGCATGTCTGGGATTGTATGTGGAGCGCACCAAACTAATTTAAAATGTTAACAGAGAGGTGGTATAAATTTTGAATGTGGCTCCTCATTCAGTGTGCTCGGAGCCCTGTGGGTACTCCCGATCAGCTCTGAGGGGCTGTGAATAGTTAATTATTCAGCACGGAGTTCTGAAGTTCAAAATTCTAAGCACTTTCAGCAACAGATCAGTCATGTGAAGTCTCGGTACAGAGTCGTTTTTTGCAATGCTGCTCTGGACCTTGTTTGCTCTTCATTGTGAGTGATTTTAAACTTTGTTTTCCCAAGAAAGATGTGTATTTCTAATTGTTGTGCGCTAGATCTTTTGTTTTAATTCCGTAGGACAATTACAGAAGTTAATTTCTTTCGTTAGGTTTAAAGTAAACAAACTTTGGTCCAGCTCCAGAATCTAAATGACAAGTGTACCTTTGTGTATTATGTTTAAAATGTATTAACTTTCTGCGGATGTGGCTCCATGCAAGCTTTTTAAAAGAATGTTTATAAATAATTGAAAAGCTCTTGTGAGGTAATGCTTTTTCACTGTGTTTTGGTTTTTGTTTCTAACAGTAATATTCTTTATTGTGTCTTTTCCTTGCAAATATGTTGGTAAATTGTGGAGAGTTAGTTGAATAAAAAGAGATGTTGAACTATGTGTTGTAGGACATGAGAGTGCTGTCTTCAGAATTTACTGTAACATAAATATATTAAGAGATGTAGAGAGTTTTCCTTTTATGCTGTTTTGGATATTTTTTAAAGTGAGATAAGTGAAACTTATTTAGTGATCAGTCTTTGCATTCAAGAGTATGCTGCCTAGTCATTAAGATGGGAGAAAGTATTGAGAAAATTAAAATAGAAAATCAACATAGGTGAGGAATATGTGAAAGCATATTGTGACTGATGTGTCAAGAAATATTACAACCTAGTAGTATTGGTTATACTGTTATTACTGTAGAGAAGTAAATAAAGTAGAGCTGGTAGGATTTATTTGAATAATTTTAATAATAAAAAGAAAAATTTGGGGAGGATAAGTGTCACTATTCCCTCACGTATCTATCCTATATTACATACATGGGCACTGCAATTTGGCTTCATACTGCATACTACAGTTTTTCTGTTTATACTAATCCAGTAAATCTGCTCGGCGAATGTGTAAATAGGGTCCTTTGCGTTAAGCAAGGGAGAAAAAAGTAATTAATGTACTTTTTTCAAGGTAGATTAAAAAATGCTTTTGTTTTGGGCTTGATGTTTATCGGACTTTTTTTTTTTCTTTCATACCTTAGCCTGTCACTGCTGTTTGTATGTTTAAGACATTCTCTTATCCCTTTGTTGCACATATGACTTTAGAAAAGAATAAGGTGTGGCTCATTCCTGTTTTGAGAATTGTTAATTTGCCAGTATGGAATCATATTTATAAAAACATACTCGACTTTTTAATTTTTATCTATTTATTTCAGAAGAAAATCTAAAGCACCACCTCCTCCTTCTGAAGCAACACCCATTGCTGTTTCTCCATTTGGTAACACAGAGTCAACAAACCTCATCATGGAACAGAAAGAGAATATAATTGATAAAGACATTGAGCTCTCAGTGGTCCTGCCAGGAGATGTGATCAAGTATACTACAGTTAATGGGAGGTATGTTACACAGAATGATATTTTTGTTTATTTTTCTTTTCTTACTCAAATTTACTTCAATCTTCATCCAAGTTTTAATCCCTTGGTAAAGTACTTGAGTTGTGTAAACCTGAGCATAAAGTGTATCCAAAGAAGACCAGCAAAGCTGGTGAAGGGTCCAGATCACAGGTTTTATGAGGAGTGGCTGATGGAGCTGGGGTTGTTTAGTGTGGAAGAAAAGGCTCTGGGGGGTCCTTACTGCTCTCTACAACTACCTGAAAGTAGGTTGTATTCTGGTGGGGGACAATCTCTGCCCTCAAGTAACAAATGGTAAGAGAAGAAATGACCCTACGTTAATTATCATAGCAGGTCTACTAAGAAGGGTGCTATGCAAGGCTGTGTATGGATCACAGCAACTCGGAGGGCAATTCACTGCTATCCTAAGCTGAGCTAAACAAACCTGTTTGTATATTGTGCTTGTGTTGGTGTATCGCCCGTGTCTTTGCTACTGAAAGCAAGCAGCTTGATTTACTTACTTATGCATTCAAACCAGGTCGTTTAAATGTATGCTTATACCTACTTCACTTCTTAATGAGAGATAAAGTCTGGCTCGAGTCTGTTTGCACACTGTCATTTGCTAGAGTTCATGCGGTCCTTGCTTAGACATCAAATATGAGCTTGTTCAGCAGAGCTGCAGTGGATGAACTTTTGTGGTTTGGTTTTTTTTACATCTCCCCCTGACTCCATGTAGTTTTCAGGATAACTTAAATTGGAGGTTTTATTTCTCAGAAGAAATTTTCTGAAATAATTGGTGACAACTTGATGCTTTATGGTGTTCTTGCCAGCATGTTTACAAGGAATGTTGTGGTCTGGAAATACTGTACCTTCCTTTGTTTTTAAGATTTCTTAAAGGTGAGGCTCATGTGTCCATTGTCAGGAACTTCTCTTTCATCTTTTCTCTCCCTTTGCATACACTGAGTACCGTGGCCCTCCCTCATGCTTTGCTCAGAACACAGTGCCAGAAAGGAATGTTGCATGTGTCTTCACTCTGTTGGATTACATTGTTCATAATTGCTCAGTGTTCAAGACAGGCCTCACAGGCTTATCAGGAAGTGCACATATTTCCCAATCAGGTTTATTATCCTGCATTACAGGGATTTTTCAATCAAGATACTGTATGTGATTGATTTCATAAGTGTCTCTCTTGCAAATAAGAACCAATATTAGCACTGCTAGGCTCACTCAGACTGAGTGGAGATACTGTGCACTGCCTGCAGTCCACTGTGAAACAAATTTCAAACTATCTTTTATTCTAGTTTTCTCTATCTTGATAGTCGTATTTTGTGAACAAATAGGCAAGGTCCCTCTAGAAATGACATAAACAGGCAAATTGCTGATTTGTCTCTGTCCTGTTCATAATTGGAGATGAGCAACTTCGAAGGTCCTGAGGAGAGAATACCTTTTAAATCTTGTACTAGAAAGAGCAAAATGGTGAGTTTGAACAGCCATTTGCTCAAATTTCATAATCCATTAGAAGAAACTTCTCTATTTCAGATAAAGTTAGCTTGGTGTACTCCCTGCTCTGTCATGGTGGATAGCAAGAGCTATGCAGCACAAAGCAAGGTGTTACAGGGATAAAAGTCCTGAGTGTGTATAAGTAGGTGAAAGAGGATCAGAATGAAATTCAAAAGGAATTTTAGAGGAAAAGATTACATGAGAGCATTTTTGATTCCTGGTTGATGTAAAGTAACTGAAGTGAAAGACGGCAAAGGATGGAGAACTGAAATAACTCATCCCTCATTCTGAAACTTGAAGAATGGGAGGATTCTTTTATTTGAGCCTCAAGACAAATTTGTACTTTGTAGTGGTTGGGGGTAGGGATTCAGTTCAGCTCTTCAGAATCTGACAGTGACGTGTGCGCTCTCCTAACATCAGGATTCCTGGAGGGGGATCCAGGCAAAGAGTAATTTCAAAACAATGACCACCCTCCCACGTCAAACATGGTAAGAGCAATGAGTAGAGGAAGTGAAGCTACACTGTTCTGAGGAAGGAATAGAGAAATGAGTAAAGTTGGTTTTTTTAAACTGGAACATTTTCCAGAGTTATTTTACAGCATAGGACTAAAGAATTTTCTGCAACCAAAGGAAAAAAAAGGCAAACTCAAAGAACTATTTTTAGCAGCTTAATCTTTTTAATTTAGGGTTTTGTTTTGTTTTGTTTTTTCCCCACAGGGAAGAAGTGCAGAGTTTGAGAAGGTTTTCTTGAAATTGGGCAATTAGTTTCAGTTGTATGCATCAGTAAATTAAATTGGCAGTTTCAAGGGCCAGTATGATAGTGGCACGTATTTGATTTGGAAATGGTGTATCAAACATAGTTTTGCAGGGTACTACATTTAGCACTTCAGTTTCAGATGCCTTTTAGAGAGACCTTAGCTTTGCTGAGTTTGTTTTATAAGAGTCCTTTGTGAGTTTTCATTTGATCCATTCTTGAGTATTTTCAGTCATTAGGGTACTCTTAATAAACTGTTGCTGTACTCTGTATAGCCACCTAGTGAATAACCAGCTTTGTGGTGTTGCCCTACTTTTCAAAACCTGTTGTACTTAAATTTGTTAGGAACAAATTCTGGGAGTTTTGGTGGGTTTTGTCATTCTCCATGAAGACAAATGTCTTTTTCTCTGTAGAGAATGGGATTAGTAAATATTTTTGCAAGGAAAGCCATGAAGCCATAGTAATTAAGTAACTGGAGATCTGTAGAAAGCTACACTGTGTGTAGGTTTCTTTCCCTTTTTTTTGAATATTTTTCTCTTTGTGGTTATTGACAGTTTTGTTTGTTCAGTGGTGCTTACTGCAAGTCTCATGATGGGAAGACCTTGTTCCTAAAGTTTGATTGTATCAATTGTATCAGAATCTTGAGGGTTTTTTTTTCCCTTTTGAGTAGCAAGTTTCTAGCCCTCCTTTTTGGAGAGGAGCGTGCAAATTTGATGTATTTTTTCCTTTAAACACTTGATACAGTATCTGAAGGGACACCTTACATTGTTGATTACAAACATAACATGGCTTGATACATTCTGGTGAAGGTTGATCCTTTAACTAGGTTATGTAATGAGAGGCTGCTTTAATCACTTTTAATTGTTATTTAGTCAGGTAGGAATAACCAGAGGAAAACAGATGAGAGATGAAGGGGTGCAGGAATATGTAAATGTATTTACAATCAGAGACTTCCAGAAGACTTAATAATTTAATGAAGTTGCAAATATTTTACTGAAATTAGATAAAGGAGGATGAGCAGATGATAGACAGCTGATGGCCATGTTTTGGCATTTTGCTTAATATTAATTATGGAAGCTGTTAAATTTACTGTGATATATGTATTCTTCCACCTACAATCCTTGAAGGTTTTAGCAAAAAATAGTTTTACGTGTTTTGGAGGATGTGATTACAGGAAAAGCTTGACTTTTGTACTACTATAGAAACATCTTTCTAAAGCAGTTGTTGAAGATGTCTTGGTCTCCAGTGGAGCAAGAGGGACTTAAAATCCATTATCTTCCAGTCACGCAGGTCATTTCTGGAAGTACCAATGGAAAGCAAACTTGCACTGAATCACTGTTCTCATGTACTAATTTGCATGTACCTGTCTGTTGTTTGTGAGCAGCTGTTTCTCACTTTACATTCTGTCATGTCTCATGACACTGGTTAATGTGAGGGCTTGCCTCTGTCACTTGTGCTTTTCTATAGGATGGCTTTCTGTGATCTTTGCTTGTGAATTCTCACGCTGGCCATCTTTGGTGTTCTTACCGTTCTCCAATAACTGAAGGGCAGCTTTTGAACCTAGTCAGTGGATAAAAATGCACCAGAAAAAAAGTAATGGGTAACTTATTGGATATGCTGATAACCAGAAAGGTCACTGGAGAAGTAGTGTCTGCAATCACCTCTGGCTCGCTCCTTCCAGAGCCTGCCCAGCCCCCAGGGAAATGGGGAAATGATATGGTTTGCATCTGCAGCCCTTTTTAGGGTGGGATGGATATATTTATTTTATTAGGGGTTAGAAGTACAAGAAATGGCGTAGTTCCTCTTTTTTTCTTCTAACAGGGATGAATTGAAATAAACTCTCTGGTTTAGCTATGTGAAGAGGGAGGAATAGTTATTATTATGCGTTTTGCATGGTATTCCTCAGATTGTTTTATATACAAATCTAGATGAAAGCACGGGAATATATAGCATTCTTCTGCACCTCTTCAAACCATCTGATAACTGCTTTTTGATGCATTGGCATATAATTCTTGCATGTTTTCTTTTGTTTTATTGTTCTTCCTGCTTTTCTCTCCCGAGGCAAGTGTTCTCCTGCCATTTAAGCAGAAAGAAGCTTTCCTCTGAAAAAAAAAAAATGTCTGTAGTAACTGTATCTGTCAGCTCTCAAACAGTTTCCATCTTCTGGAAATGCAGCATATGCACCTGAGAGTCCAGCCCTGCTGCCAGAGACTAGAAGCAACACTTGTTCTTTAAGACGAAAACAGGAATGATAATCTAGGGTAATTTAAAGGGAGGAAGAATTCAGAGCTCACAGCAATTTCTGACATTCTTAATTCTTTTTACAGAACCGTATCATATGAAAAGTCTGTTTTAACTTACTACTTAATAAACATATTCATGATCTTTGTTATCTAGAATTCTGCTTAGGCTGAGTGCTCTTTGTAGGAGCTATCTATTTCCACATTTGGCTGTGCTACCAGAATACTTGCATCTGTTATGAGATTACATCTAGAATTTAAGATTTCTGATAAAGCCATACCAGCCAAACCCTGGATTAATCTTCTCATAGACACTTCAGCATTCTTTTCAACATACCATTTGATTGCTTCATAGGCTTTTAAATTATTTTCATAATATCCTTGTGAGACAGAGCAGGTGATGGATTTCTGTGTTTGTAGCTGTAACTGAGAGATGCAGAGAGTGTCAAAATGAAACTGTCCTTACAGATGGTTACACAAGTCAAAAAAATTATTGAGGAATGATCTGGTAGTACTGTAACCTTATTCAGTTGCTGTAACATGCAAAGTTAGTATACTCTCCTTACCTTTGATCTGTTTAAACATCTATGGCACTTCTTTTTAAAGTACAGCTTTAATAAATTTATTTCAGTAGCAACTGGAAATGCTCAGCATATCTTAATATGCTGTCCTGCGTGTTCTTCATTGAGCACTGAGAGAACAAGGACATACAATTACTGACTACATATGACAAATTCAGTTTGCCATACTTCATTGTGAAAGGACATCTGTTGCATCATGCAGAGCTTCTTGAGAAATTGTATTCACCTACGATATTGTCATTTAGCTTCTTTCTCTCTATATTAAACACCTAGATAATTTTGGGATCCCTAATGCAGGACCCCCTTAAGAAGGTGACTTTCTCAAACTTCTTTTCTCCTGTTCCTTCCAAATGGCTCATGCTCGGACTTTCTGAAAGTAAATTCCCTTGTAACTCTGCACGAACACAAAAATTTCGAGCTTCAGAAGAGAACTGTTTTTAATGAAGAGCAGGCATTTATCACCACTGTTGGAGTTCCCACTAAATGTCAAATGAGGTGGATAATTCATGGGTCCCTGTTGACCTCAGAAAAAGCTTTACTTCACACAAGCGAAAATTGCCCCTTTTGCTTAAGCACTTGGCACACTTTTCTGCAAATTGGTTTTGTTTTCTTTTTAGTGTTTTTGGGGGATTGGCTTTCTTTTTTTAAATTTAATTTTTTTTTAAAATTTGAAGATATTAAAGGCTGGTGCCTGGTAGTGATTATTTAGTCATGGAAGGGAAGGGATGAGCTGAATTAAATGTTTAGCAGCATGTTTTGTTATAATCTGCTTAATTGTTACCTTTTGTGACAGTTCCATTTGTCTTTTACAGGAAGCCCATGATGGACTTGCTGATCTTTCTCTGTGCACAGTATCATTTAAATCCATCAAGTTATACTATAGAGTTGCTATCAGCAGAAAATAGTCAGGTTAAATTCAAACCCAACACACCAGTGGGAATGCTTGAAGTGGAAAAGGTGATTTTAAAGCAAAAACAAATAGATAAGAAGAAACCTGCTCCGGTTATACCAGAGGTGAGAACTAAAGGCATATTGAGGAATTAGAATCTCTGTAGCATTCAGTAGCTGGTTGCTCAGTCTCGTTTCAGCTTTTCCTGTTGACTCTCATCCTCTCAGCTTGCACCTCTGGGAAATGCTTCACTCTATGGTCTTGATAACCTCCTCTTAGGTAAAATATGTTTCAATTTGTTGCAGCAAATGTTTTTGCTGCCAAAAGAAGGAAATATTGCAATATTATTTGAAATTCCATGCCTTTTGAAAAATTCTGCAGATAAAGTGTGGCTAAATACAGCCTTCCACAAACTGAAAATCAGCGTCTCGTCCAGTCTGTCATGCTGTGATATGAGCCCTTCTGATTGTATGTTCATTTTCCTTTAATGCACACTGCACTCTCTCGTTACTTGTCTCTTTTTATATACTCCTTTATACCAATTTCTGGATGTTGCCTAAATCTTTCCTTCCACCTTTGTCCTTCTGCTGTATAGAAGAATACTGTAATTTATCTAAAGCACTTAACAGAGAGTCAGGAGTGCTGTTCTGCTGCACTTTTACCTTCCTCCTACGCCTGTGTGCACACACTCGCTCATGGCTCAGCACCTGATTTGTACAGCTGCCCACTGTAACCTCGCCGGGCAGCTCGCTGCAGGCACAGGGCAGGTGCTAAAGGAGAAGCACACTGTTCCACGTGCCCTTTGCTTGCAGAGAAGGGAATAGCAAAACAGTTCTTAGTTTCTCATGTATTGGTCCTGAACCTATAACATTGGTGAAGATGGCCATAAATGGAGTTCCTGTGATTACTGTGAGGCTGTTGTAAAAATGCCAGTTCTTTCAGAATTTGTGCTGGTATTTATTGAAATTTTCTTGCCTTTAGCAAACGATAAGGGTAGTGATAAACTACAAGAAGACACAGAAGACAGTTGTAAGAGTTAGTCCACATTCACCCCTTCAAGATCTCGTCCCAATTATCTGTAGCAAGTGTGAGTTTGATCCTTCACAAACTCTGCTGTTGAAGAATTACCAGTCTCAAGAACCCCTTGATCTGACAAAATCTCTTAATGACCTTGGACTAAAAGAACTATATGCCATGGATATCAGTCGAGGTAAGAAATCTTTTCTAAATTACAATTGTATAAAAGATAATTGCTGAGCATTTTAATAATGTATACATTTTGTTGGGTTTTCTACTTATGAAGAAATTATTTTCTAGCAATTTAGTATCTATTTCATTAGTCTTCCACAAAATTGAAACCAAGACAAATTTACCTGGACTTTTGGTTTTAGAAGTGCTGTGTAAAAGGTACATTTTTCTAACCAAGGGTTAGGTACCAACAAAGGTAGCTGAGTACAAATCCTCACTTAAATCTTTCTGGTTTTTTCCATCATGCCTTCCCCAAACAGCCCAACAACACTGTTTCCCTTAGTTCACAGGCATAAGATCATGATGACCTAAAAAGAACAGAAACATTAGAGAAAATTAGTTTTGTTTTGAAACTATTTTAAATTTTTCAGGTCTTAGAATATTCTGATGGTGTTTATGTATATTTCTGAGGGCTGCGTGCTAATTTTATAGATTGTGAAGGAAGAATAATTATCTTGTGGCCTAACAGGGGCACAACGAATAACTTCCTAATATTTGTACAGACATTCCTAGGCCAGATTTTAACTTCAGCTGCACACCTCTATTTTTCATGACAGATTTATTGTATTGTGATTAACAATTTTGTACAGTGTGGTTTGTTCCATTTCAGACATTTCTCACAGGAAATTTTAGCTCATTGTAGAAAGCAGTAATATTGATCGACTCACTCCTGCTTTAGACCACTATTGCATTTGCTTGATTTTATTTCTGCTCTAAAACTTGAGTGGTTTGTTTGGGTTTTGTTTGTGTCTTTACCCCTCTTTCTACCTAAATACTAAATAACCTTACTGTTTGGTGGTTACAGTTTCAAGGGTTTCCTCAGTTACTTTCTACAGGTCAGAATGACAGATTTGGACAGTATGTCCTTTTTCCTTAGAGAAAACAAAAATGAAATATTTTTCTCTTCCCCAGTGGAAAACAACCTCTTTTAACTTGTCTAAACATGTGTCTTTGACTATATGTGCCCATGGTGCATTGTCTGGTTTGTTGTCTGGTTACCTACTGCTTTCATCTAGGGACTGGCAAAGCTGCCTTTTGCACAACATGACTCGTGCTTCACCTGAATCAACAGCCAGAAATCCTTAGGAGGGCATCCAAGGGCATATGTCACAGTGCCCTGGTAGGAAATTCAGATATTCTTCATTTCTCTTCATATGAAGTAGTTCATCATTTCAATTTTGCAGACACGTTCAAAGCTCTGAATTTTCAGTTATCTTTATGAAAGTGAATGGTGAGGTGTACCTTTTAGTTAATAGAATGTAAATCCAAATTTTATTTTATTAACATTATATTTTAATTTTATGTTCCTCTTTGTTTTCCAAGTTTGGACTGCCTGACAATCCAAAACTTTCAGAGCAAAGTGCTCTATATACTGACTTTTCTCATTGCTTCAGAAATATAAGTGAAGCCTTCCCCTTATGTAGAAGGTTCCAGTCTGTGTTGCATGTCTTCAGACTCAAGTTCTTGAACGGCTTGTAGTATTGGGCAGTAAAGATACACTTTTTTCCTCAGCAAAATAGCCAGTTAATTTTTCCCTAATGTTGAAGATTCAGCTTGGCTTTCTGTATTTGTATCTTGTAACTGCATCCTTGATTGAGATTCACATTTTCTGTCTTTCTTTTTGTCTTCCTGTAGCCACATCACCAGCTGATTTAAATGTACCGTCTTTGCAAGGTATGATTTACTGAAATAGGCGGTGAAACTGTAGCACTTACATGACATTGCCACGTGCTCCTAATCTAACATCTGCTTAACTGTGACATGAGTAATGTCTCTGTTCTGTCTTAAATGCATATTTAAAGTGATCGTGCAGAAATGGCTATACCCAGCTCTATGAAAAGTATTTTTTGTAGTTTTACCCTAGATCAACTTATTAAATTTAAGGTCATGTTTATATTGATACCTGTACCAGCCTTTCTGATTTCTGTTGCTCATTGCATTTGTATTCAGTGGGATTTCTTTAATAAAGTTCGTTCCAGTAAAAATTAAAAAAGTGACAACCACTGCATTTACAAATCCTCTGCGTGAATAAAACCCAAGATTGGCTCAGTTGGTTAGAGCATGGTGCTTATAACACCAAGGTTGTGGGGTTGATTTCCATATGGGCCATTCACTTAAGAGTTGGGCTCATTGCAGGTCCCTTCCCATTCAGAATATTCTGTGAAAACAGTGTAAGGGCGATAAATTCGGCAAGACACCAGCATGTACTTGACTGTCTTTACTAGGACTGCCATGCAGTTAGTTATGTGTACAGCACCCACCGTGGGTTTGGGTGGTCTTTCTCCATAGCCACACCATGTGCAGGCTGGGACCTGCGTTGTCCTACTTCACGCTTTGCCATGAATTTAAACTGGTAGGAGTGGAGAGCTGAAAAGACTGATGCTCTTCTTCCCTTTTACAGCATTTGTAGTATGAACTATAACGTATGACAAGTGGGATGGGCTGGTTTTAAGTGCTAGAGGTATTGAGAGCTGCTGAAACTCATCTGTCCTGAGTTCTGAGAAGGACAGGAAGAACATGGGTGGTAGGAGACCTGTTCATTTTGCAGCATCTAGAAAAATTATTAATGTAGATCATTTACGATGTGTTTTGTGCATCACTGCAGAAGGTTTATGACTCAGTGAAATAATAAGAATGCAGAAGAAATAATCTGCATGAAATAAGATCTAGAACTATTGTTTTCTATTTTAGACTCCTACCAATCTGAAAACATAGATGTTCTGAAGGAGAAAGAAAACAAAGGATTTTTCAGCTTTTTTCAACGAAACAAAAAGAAAAGAGACCAAGTAAGGTGTAAATTTTTATAAGCAAAACCTCTAGAAACATATTGATACTGAGCAGTCAATACTGTTGATCGTTTTCCAGAAAGTATATGCAACTTGGATTTCTTTTTATTTCCTGCACTTCAAGGCTGCCAGTGCCCCAGCAACTCCATTGATGAGCAAGCCAAGGCCAGCATTTATCACAAGATCCAACACTGTCAGCAAGCAGTATGATTCAAACACTCTGCCATCTGAAATGCCGAAGAAACGGAGAGCTCCTTTGCCACCCATGCCAAACTCCCAGAGTGCTCCCCAGGAGCTCTCACAAGCCCAAGGCAGACCTGCGTCTCATATTGTGAAATCCAACAGCTTTAATAGGAGTGAACAGGTTAGTTACATTTGCTTCGCTTCCCTTAGTAAGTATAGACATAATAATCCTGATAATCCTGTTGTTAATACATGATGAGGCTTGAAATAAAAGTGTAGTACTTGCTTTTAAAAATTTTAGCTTGAAAATAACTATAGAAATTGAAAGATGCAACTTCATATCCAAAGTAGCTGCTATATTTTGAAAAGGTAAAACCTACTCTTATATAAGCTTGTCTTGTAAGCACCTTTTTGTTCTTTTGAATGAATACTTTATATATTTTAATGTGAGAATGTGCTCTTGCTTCATCATATCTAGTAATTGATGTTGTGATATTTCTATTAATTTTTAATATTTTAGTTACATGAGATAATGAGTAGTTTGTTCTTTACATTGCTAGAAAAAGGTGGGCATCTTGGGGAGCAGTCTAAACATTCTTGTGCTCCCAGCAAGTCAAAGTAAGGTTTTAATTTTAGTCAAATAAGGCTGTATTTTACTGAAACTATGGTATGTGAGCTACATATTTAAATAACCTATATATCCCATGACATGCAGAAATTCTGCCAATAGAATTTGGGAGAATCGATGCATTAACTATTATTTTGGTATTGCACATACTGTCAATTGTGAATTCCAATTAAAGATCAAGGTTAAATCTTTTCTTTTTTCATAATTTATTTCATACTTTGAATACAGTTTAAGGTGGTCTTTTGATATGAGGTTATTGGCATGCTGGAAAAACTAAATGCAGAACTAAAATACAAGTCTGAGGGATTCATTTTGAGTTAGACTAGGAGACAAGAAATTTCAGGCTGTGACTTCCTTTATCTTTATACAATGATTTAGTCTTTCACTGGTGCACAGAACCACAAGAGAGCACTGTTTAACAGAAGTTCTGTCTTTGTGTATTGTGTCCTGCTGAAAAGCTTTATCATTTATCATTTGAAGAAGACAAAGGTTTCTTTCTGAATTTTAATAAAAGGAACCTGGGGGAGAGAAGAAAACATGATTTTTTTTTTTACCTCACTATGTTTGTCTTTTAATTGAATTCAAATTTTTTGAAAATAATTTATTAATGTCAACATGCTTTAAATGATTAATATCCTATTATGTCTAAAAGTAATGTATGACTGCTTGGCTGTCACTCAAAAAATTGCTTAGATTTATTATTTTGTACTGACATTTCTTACTCATCTAAAGTGATTTGTCTGAAGTTGAATAGCTCGCAAAGAGAGGACAGAAGTCCAAGTTATATTTTTGTGTGTATTTTCTATTTCGTAGTACTCTGTGCAGCTCCCTTAGAACTTAGAAAATGCATGCCAAAGACTTCAGAGGTGACTTCTGTTTCATTCTGATTTGATTGCACAGTGGTTTATCAGAAAACACAGAGCTTGGGATTTAAATGTGGGCAAATATTTACTCTGTTCTTTGAATTTTTTGAATTCAAATAAAATATTTTGTCTTTTGGTATCCACTTTCCAATCAATATCATCGAATTAATGAGTTTGAACTGAATAGTACATATTGCTCAACTTGACCAGGGAACTCTTAAGAGGGATCCTATGAGAGACTTCCTTGGAGAATAAAGCTGCTCCTTGGAAGAGTGCTGAGACATTTCCAGGGACCTTCCTGCAGCACAAGAGGGGTCCATTTGCACAGCCCTAATGAAATTTAAATCTGCAGTCTACCCCTTGGAAAAGAAAGGGAAGGAGAAGATGGGAGAATAGGGAAAGGGTGGGAAGCAGCTAAACAACAAAGTACTTCTGAAAAGATTTTTTAGCCCCTGTCACAGAGCAGCTTAGTTGGATTTCTGGGAGGGGTGAGTTCCATGCTTACATTACACCAGAGAATTGCTTACCTGCAACTTCATGGTCAGCCCTTTAAAGGAGAAGTTGGGCAATGATCCAGCAAGTACTGTGGACATCAGGGAGGTTTTGAGTAGAGTCAGGGCTACCTGGGAGAAGACAATGTTCAGGACTACCTGCACTGAAATTTGCGTGAAGATCACTTGATATTATTCTGAGATATTTCAGATGTTGCATGCATCCACTTTTCAGTATATCAAATGCATAGCTTTGTCCCTTTATTTGTATTTTGTTCTGTACCAGCAAGTGTGCAGATAAATCCTAAGAGATAATAGTAATGTTGGGTGTTTGGACAGAATCTCACCAGCTGAGTTGCTCCATGTATATTCTGTATGTACTTTCTTTCCAGTAGATCAGAGGTATATTACTTCCCCTGTAGTACTTTGGCCATGTTTAAGTATTTTGAGAGCTTAAATCATGTAATAGAGTTTGAGTGCACAAATACACTCAATGTAGGAGCAAATATATTTTTTTTTGCTGTTACTCTTTTGACATCCATTTGCCTGCATACTTCTACAAGGGGAACAAAGAAATCCTAGCAATGTGCTTCAATATCCCTACATGATACAGTCACCTGTGTATCCTCTGTTAAACTTAGATATTTATGGAGCAAAAGAGGTAGGTACTGGTGGTATCAAAATGTCTTTATAGTGACCCTTGCTGTGAGGTAACCTATCCAGCACACTTGAAATGCTCCACTTCCACTATGGTTTTTTCCCTTCCATTCCAGTTGCAAAATTATTGTGGTTTAATTACCTTTATGTGTTTTCTGAAATGCTAGAGAAGGGCATAGCACCATGTCTGCCACTGCTTACAGAGCTGGAACTTGGGAAGCACTGATATCTACAAGTGTCTGCTTGGGGTAGTGTGAGATTTGGTGCCAAATTTGTCTGTACACATTGGAGACTAAAAAGTTTCATATCCACCCTTGCTTGTTCCAGGAGGGTGTACAGTTCTAAAACTAGAACTCTGGCATATGTTGTGGGAGTTATGACAGAGTTCACTTGTGTTTCTGCACAAGCACAGTTAATTAGTTTAGTGATTCTAACAAGAATTTTAATTTGAATGTAACTGATAAAGCACTGGTTATCATTGGCAGTTGGTATGACACACGAACACCCAGATGTATATTCCGAAACTTTGTCAGATACATCTTAATAACATTATTTTAGGGTTTTTTTCCATCTGTTTAAAGTACTATTTTCACATTACAGCCTTTGTTAGGATTTGAAAGCTCTTAATATTCATATGTTGAATAATTCCTGAGAAAATCTGTTCAGCACTCAAACCTTAACTGGAACATTTAGTACTTTCTTGAATTCTCTCTTTGCAAGTCGTTTGTTTCTTTGGATGCAAAGGGCAGTAGAAAGGCTTATAAAAATCTTCTAGTAGCATTTGTGCTCTTATGCTGAGAACATTATTCCCCCCCTACACACACACTCGTTCTGTGCAGAAGGGAACTCTGGTGACATCTGTTTGGCTGAGCAAGTGTGCGCAGAGCTCGGAGCCAGCCGAATCAGCTGGGGGAGCCTGTGTGCGGCACAGGAGGGGGAGACCTTGGAGCAGAGAAACGTGTCTTTGTGCAGAGCCGAGGGGCTGCAGCCAGCAGCCACCAGAGAGGAGACAAATGGAATTGCCCAACTGCAAGCAGGAAGTACTTTAGCAACAAAAAAATGCCTCATTTGGGGAAATAATATTGTATTTGACACTTCCTCCTGAATAAATTCAAAGGCTGAATATTAATGGTTTTTCCTTTTTAAGAACTATTTGTGAACTGTGAATAAGAAACTATAAAAAGTGTAAAGTGATTTTTGTTGTGTGACATTTTAATCTAGAAATTGACTTGTTTAAAACCTATTCAAGCTTGCAAGTATTTTTAATTAGGAGTAGAGTGGTATGTCCCTATCCTCTGGTGTTCTTAAAAGAGCATTTCGCTGTGTGCTTTGTGTTTTCTCTTTAAAGCCCTGAGTCCTGCTTTGGTGTAAAAGGTTTGAGTTGCTTCCTTTGGCAAGTGATTTTTCTTTTAGAGTGATGGGTAGAAGAATTGTGTGAACGTTTTGAACAGTGTTGCTGCTTACAGTGCAGTAAAATATCTATGGATCTGTCATACCTGATAGCAAGGTGGGACAAACCAGATGACCAAGTGTGCCCAGGGTGGCTCAGAGAATAGTTTCCACCATCCCAGTTCATTCATTCAAGTGTTCTATTGAGATCTAACAGGAGCTGCCAAAAGCTGCCTGACAGACATCTTCTGCCAGTAGCTTTTTTTCTCTTGTGAGTAGTTTTCTTTATAGACTTGATTGTGCACAACCAAATACTGCTTTTGGTCTTTAATGCCCAGCTTACTGTAGGATCTGTATTTGCTTAGTGGTAGCTTTCTAAATGATTAGCATCTTATTCCATGGGAATTGACACGGTCAACAGTTCTGTTATCCGTGTTGTTTTAGGAAGGATTGTCAGTGAAACAAGAATTTGTAGGTGTCTTTATACCATCTCTCTTTCTTGATATTGTGCTTTGTGAAGTGGGCTGGTTAATTGAAGCACAAGAGAAGTTCTCTGAAGATGACCCCACATCCAGTTGCTGTGTGGATCCTTCTAGCCAGAAATGAATGTTACTGCTGGATTTTATTATACTGTTGAGTAGGCAAGTGTTAGGGATCAGAGTCACTACAGAAATAGGCAGCTGTGTCTAGTGCAAAATGCATTCCTGTATTTCTGGGAATCTGAATGTTGTCATTCTAATAGATGTGGGTATAGGTTTCTTCAACATAAGGCAAACTACAATTAAGATTTTTTTTTTTTTAAATTTTGCTACAATAAGGAGAACTGTAACATCAGTAGGTACTATAATTATTGTTTTTGCACTTTATTAACTTTGGTAAGTATTGTAAGACAGTTGTACTTTCCAAGATAAGTTTTGAAATCGGACATTCCAGAAATGTCCATGAAAATTGAAGTATTTTGAGGAGGGAAAGAAATTCCTAATAGTTATGTACACAGTCCAGTTAGAACTGCTGTTGAAGAAATGGAGAAGGGAAACATTGTGTTATGTCATTGCAGTGGGGTGTAGTTGAAACTTCATTCTACAGTGATTTTAGCTACTTTTAGAAAAGAGTTATTTTGGGTTTGTAGACTAGCCTTTGGGCATAATTTTCTTTTATGCTATATGTAACAACTGATTTTCTTTTACTGCTCTATGTTGCACCTCTGTGAATATATTCAATTACTGCAGAAAATCTTTTTTTTTTTTTCAAACAACTCCTTGGAGGAATTAAGATGAAAAACATAATACGTTTGGTAATAGGTGTATATTCTCTCTTTCCCATATGTATATTATAAATACTTTCAGAGAATAATTACTGGAAGTATTTTGCTGTTTGTCATTGATTGCTAATCATCTCCCTCCCCGTCTGCCTTCCCAGGCCCCTGCAGGATTAGCACGGAAAGGTTCCCTGCCGCTCGGTGACACTGCTTCCATCAACTCCTCTCTAAGGAGGATGAAGCGCAAGGCGCCCTCACCACCCTCTAGAGCAGCAGAAGATCAAAGTGAAAGCAGTAATGAGCCTGGTAATCTTTTTATGCTGTTTAATTGGAAGGCAACAGAAAGTATAGCTGTTTGGCTAAACATTAAAGCAACGCCACCTTACGAGACAAGAACTTCAAGTTAAAATAGGAGTGCCAAACCTTTTCAGGTGGTAAGGAGCGGTAAGACTGCTGCTTTAGGAGACTGGCTCGTGCAGTGTGTGTGAGCCAGCACAGGCAGGACACAGGAGCAGCCACAGAACTGCAGAGGCAAAGGGCAAATTCATTTTTGTTACCTCACCAGCCGGGGAAACCTCGAAGCAGCACCTGGGCAGAGGCACCCGAGTGAGGACACAGAGCTCGGTGTGTGCGAGGGGATTGGCAAAGCCGCTGCTTTCCCCCTGTGCCAGGGACTCGCACAGGAATAGGTGACCACTGTGCTTTGATCTTTCCCACAGCGGGCAGGAATCTCCAGCCCGTTCTATAAGGTGCCTTGTAAGTCTGTCATAGGCCTGTGTTATCTAAGCACAGGTGTTCTGCTTGTCAAACACACAAAACTAAACAACAATTAGTGTCTTGTGTGTGGTTTTTTTGTACCCCTGCTGCACATCACTTGAGCATGTTTACAATCCTCACCCGCCTTCCATTATTTTCCCACAAGTGTGAGAAAGGCTGGTATTTAGAGCATGCAGATAAGAAAAAAACAGACAATGCCAAATTAACTATAATCAGTTTAAGTATAGAATTGTGCTTGTGTTGCTCGGGTGACTGCTTGGGGTGGGGAGAAAAGATTACCTTCTCTGGATCAGAGAGGGTATAATAGGAAATGGACTGGCAAGAGGAATGTTAAAGAAAATTTATTAGATTTTTGTGATTTTTCTGCTTGATCAAAAATTCAGTTCTCTGGTTCAAAAATACCTAAGAGTTGAGATTAAAATATCTGAAAAATGTGACAATGAGCACTAGTTGCTTAAGAAAATATGTATTTCTTGAAGAACTCACTAGTTTGTAAGACTATAACATTTTATCTAGAACTTCTGTTGGTACAGGAGTTGAGAGGAAATAAAAGAGGTTGTTGCTTCACTTTTTGCAGTAACGGAGACAACAGAATTAGCGTGCACTAAAGTGGACGGAAGAGGCACCGAAATGCGTTCTGAAACAGGTTGGTTCTTTTTCCAAAAGCACTGATAAAATCTACTTCACAGCAAGCTATGATAATTCACAGCAATAAATTACTATACTATATATGTGTCATAAGAATAGAACTAATTTTAATTCCTCAGATCAATTAACTTCTCCTTTGAAGTACAAATATGGCTGTCTAAAATAAAGATGTTTTAATGTCTACAGAAACACATACAGTATATTTTGCATTGGTATCTGTGCTTTACATTTAATAATCTAAACATTATTCCTGTTGTCCCTCCTCCCTCACAAGTTGTAGAGAAGAGCTAGACAGAATTGCTGTGATTTTTCTTTTGTACTTAATAAGAAGCCTTTCAAAAGCTGAAGCCCAGTCTTGTTTTTAGAGCCCTGCCTTGTGCTGCCCCTGACCTGTGTAACCAAGGGGTAGGAGCAAATCTGCTCCTGCCTTTTGGTTGGCATCTGAACAGCCTTTGAAAACACAAGTTGTAAATATAAACTGAGTGCATGAATAGCTGTTCATACATTAAATTATTTGTTGGGTGTTATGGAAAAACTGTGATATATGAAAGCATAGCTGTTTAAAATTCAATTATTAAGCTGCTAAACATAATGCTTTTTTAATTTATGCAGTTTGTATTGTGAAGTACTGTTGTTTGCAAGCACCAGACTGTAGGGTTTGGATACAGAGTCCAGCATCTAGAAGTCTTCTAAAATTTCTAAAAGCTTTCAGAATAATCAGTGCCAGTGCCGTCTGGAAAAATCACTCTTCAATGCATTTTCAGTAAGAATGAAATCTATAATTGCTAAGCCTGTGGAGTGCCACTGGCATTATATGAGGCTAAGCAGTCAGTTCCTGTGCTACTTTTCCAGCTGTTTTATTCAGGATACCAGTGTACCAGTCAAGTTTGTTGGAGTAGTAAAACACAGATGTACCACAAGAGCTGAAAAAGTCACCTGGTAGGATGCTGGGTCTCTGACAAAGGGGAAAAAAGATCAGTAAACTTGAGCTTAGTTTGTGTTTACGGTAATTTATGTAAATTGTTGGAAAAGACATTAAGTAGAAACAATATGCAACATAATACATGAGAGTTTGAACCTATACTGTGTGGTGTGAGGCTGAAAGTGTAATGAAGCTGTAACCTTTCCTTTTTTCTAGTTGTAGCAGATGAAGGGCAGTAATCACTAAGTGAGTTATGTTTTTTAGTACTTAATTTTCTGTGTTGAAAACTGTTTATCTACATGCAGTGTGTCTAAGATGATGAGCAAGGTTATCATACTGTGATTTAAAATTAAGTTTTTTGGTTTCCTTGTACTTGCTTCTGACTGAAGATTCTAGATGTGTGCTAGAATTTCTGCAGTTCCTGTCACTGTAATGTCCAAGTGCTGTGTAAACAGCCCTGAACTTCAAAGAAATGACTGTTTTTTCATAGATTTAGGAACCTCTGCTTGAGGCAGTTGAGTTCTGTAATTAAATATTTTAATTTAAGCTGTAATGGAAAGAAATAGAAAAATGTAGTCATCTTCAGTGGGCTTGGAACAATCTGTGTTGAACCCTGGGATTTAGCTCTGCAGTTAGTGACAGCCTTCATTCTCTAGTTCTGCTGTCTTCATGCAGTGGCCATTGTTGAAGGCTTAATGTAGTACAGTTGTTTTAAAATGTAGATACAAGTCACATAGCACAGCTTCGTTGCCTTTCTTCTTCTCGTGGGATACTGCTGCTCTCTGGTGGCATCTCTGAAACTGTCCTGGGGCTGATGTATAAAGGGTGCCTTTAGCAAAGCCCCTCATGCAGTGAGAACCAATGTTAACCTGCAGCAAAATCAGCTGCAGTACGCTTGTGCTATTCCTGGCCTGAAAATTATGTGCATTTGGGTATTTTAAATAGATAAAATAGTTAAATATCTCTTCAATTGCAAAGCTGGACATAATTTTACCTTTACAAAAACCCTGTAGTTCCTTCCATTTGGATTAATACTGCTTTGATTGTCAGGCTTCTGGGAAGCATTGTGAGTTTTTGTTTGGCTCTGACTGGCATTTCAAAGTAGTTCTGTTATCCATTGCTACTTCAGCAAATAAGGGAAAAAACCCCAAAGCTGCAATGTTACCTTCTACAGTGTTACCTTCTGCCCTAAAATGAATATTACAAATATTCGATTTGGTGTCTATTAGCTGTGCACTACCTAGACACATATACGTTAAGTGAGACTATATAATATGGAATAGACAACATTTCTGTTGTGAAATGACAGCTTTCCCATGGTGTAAAAAGCCTATACCTTGACAAAAATACTTTGAAGGCACGCACCTACTAGAATAAACATTGTCAGAGAATTAATTTGAAGATTTGGAATTATAAACAACAATTCTTTCTCTCAGTTATGATTTTTGTTCCCCCTCCCAAAGTTTAATTAATGCTTAGTCTTTTTTTCGAGGGAAAAAGATAAAATGGTGTCTAAAAAATATTTTGAAATAACAGATTTTTTTAATAACCAACAGGTCCCTTGATATAATGCTATTGGTTACAGTATCTCTTAAGAACCTTGTTGAGGGCTATAGAGTCAAGAGCAGATTTGCGTGATGTAGTCAGCCTTTCCGGCTTTGCTGCTTACGAGCATAAGAGCTTGGAGAGCAGCAGCAGCCTGTTCTCTGCAGGGCAAAGAGTGTTCTTACTACTCAAAAGAACCTTGCAGTGGGTGTGTCAGTCATCTTATCAGATAAATCTTCACAGTGTCACAGTGGAGGCTTTAACAATGTTGTTTTAGCGCTAATTAAAACTCAGTAACTTATGTTCAGAGAGAATATACGCAGATACAAAAGCAATTTATATTGCATATGGAGCTACAGACAGAGTGTATAAGCAATAAGGCAACAGCCAGTATTGCTGTAAGATCTTCCTAGTGATATGTTGCATGTACAAGCTATAGACTGAGGGTTTGGGAACAAGTCAAAATCTGAACTGTTCCCCCGGGGGGTTTAACTGCATGATGTAAGTGAAGGATGGTTGTTAATTGTTGTTTGTGTATCAAATGCATTCAGACTTTATTCTGCTGCAGCTGTTGTGGCCCAGGTCTGGAATGAGATCCAGTACCAGATGAAAACCCGCTAGCAAGCAAGGCTGATCTAACGGCAAATGAAGTAGAGCACTTTAGAAAAAGTGTGAGGGTTGTTTTTGTTTGGTATTATCCATTTGTAGGTCAGGTTAGTCCACTCCAAAGCTTGGAAGTGTTTCTAGCACAGCAAAGAACAGACTTTCACATAGCAGGAATGTCAGGAATGTGTCCTACCAACCCAAGCTAAGTTTCCATGCCATGAGCATAGATACAACTCAGCCTTTGTTACACGCCTCTCCAGAGGAAAAGCAGCAGAGATGACAGCAGTGCCTGGGCACACAGCCATAGCAGCTCCAGAATGCTTCCATTTCTCTTGTCAGAAGTCGTGGCTGTGCTTTGTTGTATAATTCAGGTTTCCATAGAGGATTTAGACTGAAAATCATAGTCCTTGCTCCTGTGGCTGGTGATGGCTCAGGTCCATGGCATAATAGTTCTTACCAGTGAAGGAGACAGTGTTCTTGAGAACCAGTTATGGGCTGTGGAATAGTCTCAGTAGGTTTGATGTTTGCTCACATTCTCTTATGCTTTGTTGTGTGTTCTGACATCTATATTTATCTTTGCACACATACAATAATACTGCCATCAATAAAATAATCTAAAGTATGAGGCTGCTGGGTATGACTCTTCCCTAGGTGGAGATGAAAGGCGTTGGCAGTGGGCAAAAGGGAGAGAAGACCCTTGTGACTAGTAAATTCTTAGGAGTCCCTGTAATATCCATGTGGCATATTTGTACCTGTGCTGAAACCACATGGAAGGAGGTCACCCAGACTGCTTCATAGCCTTGCCTTTCTTTCCCTGGGGATCTAAATCACCTCTGCATTCAGCACTATGGCACATGTTGATCACATTGCTTAATGTGTAACTACAAAGCATTATTACAAAATACAATATAATACCAAGAATTAAATAGTAAAGTGTTTGGCTTTTGTAGTTGCTCTGTAACAGTGAATGAGTAACTTTGGTATTACTGAACTCTTAACTAATTACCCTACTGGAAAAATCAAAGTTCTGTTCCGTACTGAGCCTTTTTCCAATATAGACAGTCCTCTTATTACTTTTCTGTAACTGTGCACTTCTCCAAAAGTACTGGAAGCATTGTAGAGCATTAACCACTACAAAAAAATGTCAGTCTAAGATTTTTCTATACTCCGAGATCTGTGACTTAAGAGTAGTCTTTGCTTTTTGTTTTCATTGTTGGCTTGGTTTACACTTGCAATTTACTGATACTACTTAGAAATTTTTGATAGTGGTGATGAAACCTGTTCAGTCCATGAGCAAAATTGATAATTGATTTGTCCTTTAACGTTCTTACTCTGATAAAGGGGAATTGTGTATTTCAAAACTCTCTGGAGAGGTAATGGAAGTATAAGAAATCTGGATAAAAGAAACTCTCTGCCTCTGTGAAATTTGGGATTATGAGATTGTTAAATATATTTTGATCTATCTTAATCCAGTACTTGGTTAAACAAGGAAAATGTTATACAGTAGTTACGGATGAAGAACCAGATGTGTAAAAAGAGAGAATTGGAAAGAACCAGAGAATACTATGAAATGAGAAGTCTGAATGGGTCCCTTTTCTTTTCCTTCTTTATTTTTTTTTCTTCTGTTTTTGATTTTTTTTAAACCTACCTGAATTATGAAAAAAGTCAGTTTTCCTTCTTCAAACATATTTAGACTTCCTTCAACGGTCCTTTTGTGTCTACACCCCGCAATGAGAGCTGTGGGCTGTTTTGGGTTTTCTTGGTTGGTTTTTTTTTCTTTCTTTTGTTTTCTTTTTTGAGTGTAGGTGTAAGAAGCTCAGAACACAACCTGGAAGAAATTGATGAAAGGGAAGAGATAAGTGTGCAGCAGAGAGAGGACAGTGGAAGTACCAGCACCTCTCCAGGGGCAGAAGAGGTTACTGCAGCCTTCAGCTCTGCTGAGTTACCACTGGAAAATGAAAAAAATGATCCTGCTCGATCAGATCCTGTTCCTGGCAGTGTTTCCGTAGACAACTCGCAAAGCTTCAAGGAAGAAAAACAAGAAAATATGAGCACAGATGGCAAGTAAGTACGTTTTGTGACAAAGAAAGGAGCATTGGGGAGGCAATGGGGGAGGCAAATAAAACGCAGTGCTGTTTCATTGTGGAGCACAGAATAGAGAATTGTGAGAGAGGAATGAGCTTTAATATGCTTAGCTTTCATTGTAGCACTCTTCTGTGCACCGTAATTCATGAAGCTTTTCAATAAAAATGACAATGAAGTGTTCTGCAGGCTATTCTGTTTAAGCCTCCCTTTCCTTACTACTCAAACAGCTGGACTCCAGAAAAGCTGAACCCAGCTCTAAAATACTTCCTACAGCAGCATGCTGCAAAAAATTGGGATTGATTCGCTAAATAAAAATATAAAATTTATTCTTAGAGATGGGGAAAATTGGGTAGATTGGCCATTTCTGTTCTTTTGGACATGATTATCCATTGCTTGCATTTACTTTTTTTTTTTGCTTTAATTTTGATTTTTTCTTATATGTTGTCTTGACCTGTCTCAATCCATTTGCTCTCAGGAAAACAAGTTAATTCTGCTTTTTTTAAAGAAATAAACACATTAGTTTCCTTAACTGCTCTTTTTCCCTTCTGGTGATGCTGTACCTTTGCCCTTCAGCATGTTTGTTAAACTACCTGACTCAGCAGGTTTCCAACATGAGTTAGTGCCTGCTTGAAATAAATGTTGATTGTCCAGAGAAGTCCCATTGTGTTAATGTAATTCACTATTTCTCTGTTCCCTGGGGCAACTAAACTGACTACTGTTCCCAAATTAAATTGAAAGAACTATTTCAATTATTGTACTGAAGCCAAAATGTGTGACTGCCCTAGTAGCCAAGAACTTTCAAGGTAGTAAGGAGAGCTTTGACTTCTATCTGAAGGGACTTTTTTGTCAATCCAAGGCCAAATGTGGCTCCGCAAAAATCTTTGATGCTCTGTCCTGACAAATACTGTCCCAGTTGCTTAGGTGTGTCTCCTCTGTGGGGATCTAAGTGGTCTTGAACATACAAATTATCTTGTGTTATTGGGCTAGTTTGGGTAGCTGTCCAGGGGAGGTTTCTTCCCTTCTCCACCCCCCCTCTTCCAATGCATGTGTAGCAGCCTTTCACACTTCATAATCCTGTGAGTATCCTCTAGTCTGTGTTTTGCTCTGGCTTTAGAGTTTGGTAGTTGTTTCCTGAAATATCAAAGGGATTCCAAAATGAGGACTAGGGTTTCTCTGGCATTGTATTTCTGGAAAACTTTTGATAATTCACATCTCTTATATAAGATCTAGTTACTTTGAGAAGTATTTCTTTTAATCAAAGCAGGTATATATGTGTAATATTCCAGTCAAACCCACTGATTTCTGTACTGATGCTCTGTGATGGCTTGTGGCTTTCGGCTGTGTTGAAAGCAATGGAGATAAGCAAGAATATGGTGTGCAGGACTGAGCTTTAACTTTCTTCCAATAATAATTCAGAGAGCATATGCTCCTGTTCAGTGGTTTATTGGACATTTACAGTATATTTGGTACTAAAGAGCAACATGTGCATGGATAATTATTGAGAGAAATTTATAATTTTAAATGATTCAAAGCAGATCTGTCAGCTCAAGGCCCTAATTTCTGACAAGTAATGCATTTGATGTGGTAAATTAATTGGAATCTTCATAATGCCAGTATTTCTAATTGAAGAAAGTACAAAGATTTAAGTTTGAAGTTCTAATAACTCTTTGTAGAGAAATTTTAGGTATTTTTGCCTTTTTCATTTACCTTTTTAAGCCAAGTACTTGATATCTCCCCCTCCACATCTCCAAAGATCTGAGGGGTTTATTCAGCATTTGTGCAGTTCTCTTGTCCCCCGTGATCTGAGGGAACCAGATACTGTATGCATTTGCCAAATTTTTAGTATGCAAGTAATGTATTTGATGCATGTTTCTGTGCTTTTCTCAAGGTATTTCTTGAACGGGACGATTTTGAAAAGTCTGTACTGCACAGTTCATGTGTTCATACACAGTCAGCATCTCACACAGCTTCCTGTGTATCGTGGTGTGCGCAAAATCAAGGACCCATTTTAGATGGGGAGCTGTCAGAGCACTTCACTCAAAGAACAGTTACATGAGTGATAAACCACTGCAGCTTCACTGAAACGGGGCTGTTGCTGCAAAGGGGTTTGTTCAGACCGCACGTGTAAGCAAAAGGAGGGGGAGAGGAGAAAGGAAAACTGATCATCTGCTTACACAGGAGCGAGTAGAGCTGCTTGTCATTTCAGTAGAATATCATGGCAGCATTTTCCCTTTTTAAAAAAAAAAAAAATCTATTCTGTCGAGTATTCCAGTGTTTGGCAGAGCGATTCTATTTTGTCCATCTGTGTTTGGAGAATATTGCCAGTTTTTTTGCATCATTTCTTGTGTTTACTGAAATGAATGATACCAGCATATTTAATGTACTGTTGTGCTTTACAGAGGACTACAGACTAAGATAAGCAGTGAGGATGCTGGATTTGAAAAAGACAGGAAGCTTAAAATTTTAGATCAAAATAAAACCGATGGTGAGTAGTTCCCACTCGTTTTTAATACTTCAAAGCAAGGTTGAAGAGAGAACTTTTCTGTTCCTTTGAAGAATTGACAATACAGTCAACTCTTGAATTGTTATCATCAGATTATTTTCTTAACGCTTTCTCTAGCTCTGGTGTATTCTCTTGGAGATGAGGTTGCAAGAACTGGATGCAGCTGGTTTGTTTTTGGTTTTTTTTTTTGAGGGGTGGTATTTTTAGTATATTTTTGTCATAGCAGCAGTCAAAGCTGCGCTGTGCTGTTGTAGGGTGGTATGGGTGGGACAGTGCCGAGGAGAGGGAAGGCTGGGCGCAGAGGTTATCCTGCCATGTGGGATGACATGGGTACCACACCCGAGCAGGGAAGAAGAGGCCATCAGTTGTTCTTTGCTCATGAAATTAGCGTGAGTTTTCTGCATGAAAATGCAAATATTTTTAAGCACAAATAGAAGAAAGAGACACGCTGATCTGAAATGACGACATGCTATGAATCTAATGAATCATAAATTTTTCTGTGAATTTAGTGACCTGACTGATTTATTTTACCCTTTTGGGACACTGATTTTCAGATTTATACATTGGGCTTTTCATAGTCTTTTATAATCAGTACACCTCTGTTTATAAATCATAACAGCACACTGCATGGGTCCTGTTTATATGTGATATAAATTTTATCTTCCATTTTATAACATACTTGAAATGAGGATTTTTTCCCCCAAAATAACCACTCCAAATGATTATTCCTGAAGAATTTAATTTTCCCCAATATTGTGTTTAAAGCAATTTGACTCAAATATTCACGTTTTGGGAACAATCATATACTTAGTCCAGGTGTAGAAAATTGAATTATCAGACCAACTAAAGAGTAGGAAAAATAGGTTTGGAGAATTGCTCTTGTCCATATGTTTTTGAGTTGTTTCTTTGTACAAATACATAATCTGTCATTGACAAATAAGATTTGTAACATCAAAAGAACAGAAGCCATAAATGTGTGGAACTAAATAAAGACTGCATCTAACTTGATATTGAATGGTCCTTGAACTCTTGAGTCACAATGCCTATCAACTGAAATTCATTAGCACTTTTTAAATGATTCTGGAATAGTTTTTTCTATTAACTTCATGCATGGCACCAGGAGCCTGTTTATTAAGGAAGAATACCTGAGCTAGAATACTATCATTTGGCCATATTAGTCAAATATATTTATATCTTCAAATAGCCTTTAAAAGTAAGTGTTAAGAAAATTCTTAATGTCAGTGAGAAGCCACTAGTCATTGTAGTTAAATACATTGGATGCAGAGCTTCATGATATAAGGAGGAAGACTGAATCTTTTTGGCATTTGTATTAATTTTGCAATCTTTCTTTAACTTAAAGATTACAGCAATACAAAACTCCTTCCAACAACAGAAGAAGGGAAAGAACTTCAGACAGCTGAAATTAAACCAGTAGATTTTAGAGAAAATAACAAGCTCGAAGATGACAGACTATCAAACTGCCAGGCATGTAAAAATGACATCTCGGTAAGTCATAGGAATTATCTTCAACTGATGTCAGAAAAGCAAGATGACAAAACAAATCAAACCAGCTTGGATACAGTAAAAACTCAGGATGTTGCAATCCAGACAGGTCCTTTGGATGGCAATTTGGGAAGGACTATTCAGAAAGAAATTATTGTTCCTCAGGGTGTTGAATCATCCACGTTCAGAGAACTGGTCCCTCAACAGAACACAGATACAAACAACCCCCTTCTTCAGGTGATGCACGGAACACAGCAAGGGGATGAAGATACTTCAATAGAACAAAGTCTTGAGACACAAGAAGTTACCCATGAAAAAGTAATTCCTATGAAAGACCAGAGTCACATCTGTATAAATGGCAATTATTTTGCTTCACCAGAAGCAACGGCAAAAACTCCAGATGACTTTTCTGTAAAAGGTCACCCTTTTTATAGACAGGACACCAAACCTAAACCCAAGCCTGCTAATGAAATTACAAGGGATTACATACCAAAAATTGGGATGACTACTTATAAAATAGTGCCTCCAAAATTCTTAGAAATTATGAAGAGCTGGGAGTCAGAAGTTCCATCAGATCATAAGAATCAAGAGGTATCTACTTTGGAAGACTCTCTGAAGCATGAAGATCCCAGAGAATTCGTAGTGCAAGCTGAAATTCCTCATCTGTCAAAAAGTGTGGGTCATTTACAGGTTGGTTCACCAAATGAAGCTGCAGCAGCGAATGAGCTGCTGCAGCGAGTGAACAGCGTTTCTGAACATACTGTGACCCCTGGGGCTGAAATTGCTACTGAGAGCAGCCAGATGGAAAAAGAGTCTTTCAAACAGCGTGTCCCACTGATCCTAAGCTTGGATAATACAAATGCTTCTTCTGAAACTCAGGACAAGTCAAATGCATTAAGTCCTACAATGAAGCCTAGTTCTTTTTATCTGCAGATGCAACGGAGAGCTTCAGGTCATTATGTGACATCTGCAGTTGCCAGAAGTACTGTTTGTGCTCCCAATTCAATTCAAAATGAAGCTAAGAATACAGAGATGGGGAAAAAAATCTCATCACCTGATTCGACTTCTTTGACTTTACCTAAAATAAGTATTTCCTCTCCTCCAGCAGATGAAGAAAAAGTTGATGATGGAAAAAACATGGAATCCTCCCCTTCTCCTGTTAAAAGCAATAAACCTTTAATTTTCCCCTCCTGCCCTCCAGCACCATTGAACCTAAAAACTCTAAGAACTTTTGCAGTTCCAAAGCCATACTCCAGTTCAAGACCATCCCCTTTTGCTCTTGCTGTCTCATCTGCAGTCAAAAGGTCACAGTCATTCAACAAGACCCGCACGATCACCAGCCAGGCACCTAGAGAGGAATTTCCCAGTGAACTCTCCTCTGCCACTGTAGCAGCTGAATTCTCCTCAGCTACCTCCATGCCTCAAGTGAAAAGCCCTTCCTTACAGACCGTAGCAGCGGGGCCACAAAATAATGTAATGGATAAGGTAAATTTGTTTTCTCATACTGGTTGTCTGTTGATCCACTGCCATGTAGTGCAACCAGTCTCTCTGAACCACTCCCTGGTCAGAATTCGTGCAGTGAAAACACCCTGTGGTGTCCAGCACTAGCATGGCATTAAAATGAAGTACATGAAAACAAGGAATGTTAAAAATGAGAACAACATAATTCAGATGATGGGACATAATTATTTCTTGCCATAATTAGCATCCCATACTTTAAAGAACTGTAAATTAAATAGTGATGTATACTGTGTATACCTATTTTTATGCTTGGAGTGCTTATGATTTGTTCTTTATGATTCTGATTTCTTAAATTTAATTCTGAGTGGTGTTATTAGTTTGGCTTCAAGTGATCATGCCACAAACACACTTGAATGGAGGCATGAAATTTTGCTGGCATAACTATTTGAGGGAGAAACTGGGTGCTCTAGTGGAAGTGTGGCTGATCTCTGAAATCTTGAATCAAGCAAACACTAGAACGGCAGCAGTTTGCTATGCAACCTTGTGCCAGGTTGACTCAGTTTTCCATTTATAACTAATTCAGATTAAAGGTTTTTGGTTTCTTTTTTCCTCCCACTTCCTCCTTTTATAGAAAGGCAGCAATGTGAATAGTGAGCAGAAGAGTCAGGCGCAGTCAGGTGCTTCCACTGACCACCCACCCCCTGTCACCAAGAGACAAACCGCGATGACGTTGCCGCGCTCTGACCCAGAACAGATCCACCAGAGCTTGCTGGCTGCAATCCGCTCTGGAGAAGCTGCTGCCAAATTGAAAAGGGTGAGTTTTCATCGTTGCATCCATAACAATGAACTCATGGTACTCCCTTCAGAATTACCATACTAATGCCTGACACTAAAAGCAGTTAGCTTTGGCACAAAGTGCTGCCCGGAGATCTCTTAACAATGGGAAGGGAGATGGGGAAGAGGGGTCAATTTTGCAGAATAAACTGGTGAACATGCTTCAAATGTCTGTATTTTCAAACAGTACTAATGTAATCAAATCTTCCTGAAGTAAAAATCTCTAGGTTATCAATTAAGTAACTCTCTCATAAAACCTGTCTTGTTTGTGTTTACATGGTTTGAAATGGTATGGCTTTATAAATCAGCTAAGCAGCTTCACTCTAGACCTGAAGTGGCTGCAATCTTTTGCAGGCAGATAACACACAGTTCTGAAGACTATTTTCCTATTTATTAAATTTTTTGAGGTACTTAATTCTTACATGTTTTTCAAGTCTCCTGCTGCTGTTTGGCATCATTACTAAGATATTTCCCAGTGTTTTGTCAACAGTCCTGGTAGGACCATCTTCACCCACCCCCTCTGGTTAGGGCTTAATTTTTCTTTACACCCTCCTAAAATTAACCTATACATCTCTCATTGGATAAAACATTGCACACTTTAAAAATCTGTACTGTTTTAAATTTGCAACCAGATATTCATAGTCCACGCAAACTTTTCTTGACCTCATATTAGTATTTTGCATTCTGTATTGAGGAATAATTTCTCACTGCAGGAGGTTAAAGAAATTCATTAGTTCCTTCTCTTCCCTTTTCCACTGGAAACTTGAAAGAAACAAATGATGTGTGGTGGGTGGATACAAGGGATTTTTTTTGTTTGTTTGTTTTATGGAAGTCTTTGATACCCTCAGGTCAAATTCTTTCAGTGGATAGTCAGGTGTTGGAACGTTCCATTTCGTACATAAAGTATGTTTCAGAGTAGCAGTGCAACAGCCTCTCTGAGGCTTGTAGACCTCCCATCATTTCTACACTGAATAGGAAGATTGAGTTTCCTGGAAAAGTTACAAGTCTGCTCAAGTACTTTTTGATGTCTGGTCAGTAAAAATGGTACATAATACACTGTAGTATTACTTCTAACTACATATCACTAGCTACAGCCACTTTGAAAGCAGTGTAAGATTTAAGAAAATGCTGTATTGTTCAGAGTCAGTTAGAGGTCAAATCTATCTATTCTACCAGAAATACTGTTTGGATTTTGTTTGCATATATTTTTATTAGTTCGATTTTTTTTTTCCTCCAGTGCATAATTACATTCCAAATAATATGGAACTTTATTTATTTTCCATATTGTGTGAACTTTGTTTTATGATTCTCTGGGACATATGCATAGGCACTGCTGTTGGCCCTGTTGCTTGTAACTGCTTTAAAAAATGAAGTTCATAATGTGCTTTTCAAAATTCAAGAAGTCGATTTCTACTAGAAAAAAAACAAGGAAAAGCTTCATTATGCAGTTATTCATTCTTTTTTAATAGAAATGTTCCTAGTGTAAATTTGAGCCCATATATAGTCTTTATCAATGTAGGTACAGGAATGGCACAGGGAAGAGGAGGGAGATGATAACTGAAGCCAGTTTTCTTCTGCCCTTTTCTTCTGTGGGTGGGAGTTGTCCTTTGTGAGCACACTATGTGTTGAGGCTGGGCTGAGGGGAGGGCTATACTTCTTAAGGAGAAATTATAATAATGAAGAAGCTGTAACCATAAAATAGAGCAGTCGGCAGCACAGAAACCTGAAACGGGCTTCAAAAAAAACCCCCTGGAACACAAACAAAATGTAATGAAGAACTCGCTGAAGTTTTGCCAAACGTGAAATTGTACATGCTGTTCCTTTCACTCTCACCCAGAGCACATATGCTGTGGCACAGGTATGTCTGACAGCAGGAAGAAGTTTTTTGGCCTATGGCAAATTTAATAAAAACATGATCTCATGTTTAACGTGGAGAACTGGCAGTAGTAGGATAGAGGAATGAAGCATTTTGGTATCAATAACTTATTTGCACCCAAAAGTGATTTTGAGTATTGAAAGGACTTTTAAAATGTATTCACCTCATAGCTTCCAGTATTGTGCTGCAGGCAGGGAAAGGAGTAACAATCTGATCCATTTGAATTGTGAGAGAGGTCTGTCAGGTGCTTGCTTCTCTCTGTGTGAGAATCATTAAAAAAATAAAATCCTGGCACCACTAGCCAAATTCTTTAATTTTTTTTTCCACCCTCTGTTTTACTTAATGTGTCGTGAGTACGGAGTGCTGAGATCTGTGGCCTTTTGTGTTGCTGGTCTTTTGTGTTCAATAGGGCCCTCAGTAATTACTAACCTAAAATGGGTCAAGTGAGGTTTCTTTTTAACCATTTTTTCTCTTGAGAATGTTTTCATTGTGTTTAGCAAACTGTGTGCTTTGGTATGTGGTTCTCATGGCTGTGGAGCATCCACAGCTCCCATTAACTCCAGCTGCAGTTGTTGGTTTATGCAGCTCCCCTGAAAACAAGACCTTTGCTGGCTGTCCCAAAAGTCATGGTTTGCTCCTGAGAAGAGAAACAAAGGAGTGTTACGAAGAAATCAACGCTATTCAATATTTAATAAAAAGTGTTTGGTTTAGCGATGTTTTTCAAGTATTTCTTTGCAACCATGTCTGGAGAAGGACTGAAAATTATTCATGTTTTGAATAGTTATACGTGGAAATTTTATACAGGATGAAATATGATTTTAATAAAATATGTTTTAAGTAATGTCTTAGATTTCCACTTCTGTAGCATATATGCTTTGTACAGAAATCATATAGGAAGTCTTTCATTGCAATGAGAAAATCGTTAACTGAAGTAGCAGTATTTGTGTTTGGTTGAAGTAATACTGTGTAACATACTAGAGAGAGAAAAATATGGAAAGTTAGGTTAATATTTCTTTAATATTTTTTTCCTCTTCTTTTTTTTCTCTTCCCTGCCTCCAGGTTGGTCCTCCATCAAACACCATAGCTGTTAATGGAAGAGCCAGGCTTAATCCTTTGTATTCCACAGAAGCAAAAGCTAATCACTAGATATCAAATATTTTGCACTTTACTACTGCTCTATAGGCCAACTTAATACTAACTACAAATTTTTAAAAGTGTAAATGCAAGTATATATTAATATATTTTTGTCAACAGTTTTAAGAATTTCAAGCTGTGTCTTTTGATGCCTTGGAAAGATTATTAGAATATGTAAATTATAGTAATATTTTGCCTTTTTCTCTTCATAAAGCTGACTATGCTGCTAAAAAGGTTTAAGAGAAGGTGCAGGTGAGCTTTGCTTTTGATAGAAAGAGAATAAAAAATTCTTGATTTTAGCCTTTAAGACTGAACAATATGTAGCATTATGCTGAAATTACAGATTGGAAGCCCTAAGAATTTTAGATCACTTCATTAATTTTCAATTGTTTATTACTTTAACAGATTGTATAAACTTAAATCTAGCACATGCTGCCTCCATATCCCTTTATTAAATTAAAATTGTAATTAGTAGAATATCTTAATTAAATGCAATACTTTATATCTGTCTAAAAAATAGATGGTTTTGTTCCTTAAGCAGAGAGTAATTGGGATACCTATTTTGATCTTGTTTTTTTTAACTCTCCTGTAATCTTTTCCTGGTTACACACACAAAAATCAGGACATAAATTATTTTGTACTACTTATGTACTTTTATTAACAGTAGCACTACATGACCTTTCTCTTTGGGTATCTGTATATAGTATTTACCTAGCGCTCAGATAAGCAATACTTTTTGTGACCTACATATGTATTAAAGTAGTCATCAGCCTATACTCACTGATAAAATGCAAATTTCAGTTTTGATACTTAACGAAATAGAAGAAATTTTCTTTCACTTGAAGTATAACTAAAGACTGAACTGCTTTGGACTTGTGTGAAACATTTTAATCTTAATATGGCACAATAATGCACTTACAAATCATGCTTGTGTCAGAGACCATCTATTTATAGATTAAGCATTAATTAGATAATTATAGATTAAGCATTCCCAAAGTGGGAATATATATTAAAAGAAGATGCTTTGTTTTATTTTATCTATTTTGAATTTCTTGTCAAGATTATACATTTTGGGGAGGGAGTGGAAACATGATCACATTTGCGATGAAATAGCTAGATTATGGATGCATGCAGGAAGTGCTGGGATATTTGCCATACTAAAATATTTTCTTGCTGGACTTGATTAAAATAAAAGTAATTGTATTTAGTTTCTATTCTTTAACAATATATATATTTTGTACTTTAGAAACGTTCTATAACTCAGTTTCAGAAACTGATCTATATGTGCATTTCAAAGGGTTATTAATTGTTTGCTGCCAGGTTTTTGTGCAATAATCTCAAAGAGGTCTCATTACTTTTGTAGTACAGAGTCAATTATTGATTACAAGTAACAGTGTTAATTTAATGCTGAAACCCTTTAAGCAACATTTTAGTAAATAAAAATTCATAAAGAGAGCTGATGAACATTTGTTCACTGCTGTTTTCCCCTGTTTCCTCTCCTGTATCTTAGTCCCCTCTCAGTGTGTGTTACCATGTCCTTCTCCTTGTTCTGCCTCCAGTCATTCCAAGGGTGGGGGGAACCCACATGGTAGTTCCAAAAATCTGTTTCAGGGTCTGACTGCGATAGAACGCTTCAACCTTCACTTGAAAACATTGAGATAGAAGAGGTGTAGAGGATTTTCTGGTTTCTCACTGGGGCTTCCATTCTATATTTCCCTGCATCTTGAGGGATGGACTTGAAAATTGTAACTCACTCCCAGGATTCCAATGTCTGTGTTTGTGGTGGTATTTGAATTCTGTGTTTTAAGCATTCCTATAGCATATGCTGATCTATAACTGCCAGAGAGAGGTTGCACTGTGAAAAGAGTCTCCTTGCTTGTGCTTTGGGTGCGAGAGGGTTGCAGGTTTCTTTTTAAACCTTGGTGTTCTCTGCCAAGGTGACCACGAAGTTATTTCATAAAATTAATTTAATCTTCATCTGTGGTAATACAAGTCTTTATGATAATTCACTTTTTCAACCAAATCAGCTGAGTTCAATTATTCTTATTTTGGGGAAAGTTCAAATAACCATGCTTTGTTGTAATCTTTGGATTTGACTACAAAACTGTACTACTGTGTGTTTCTTAGTCCCATAGGTACTACCTTTTCATGTGAACCCCTGAAGGCAAATATCATTTTATGTAACAGAGATTACACTAAAACCACCTTGCTTGAATTTTAGGGTTTCTTGTCTGTGCCACTGAACCTGTACGTAACTGAAATGTCTACGCATGCTATATACTTTGAAATTCTTCAGTGAGACTTTCTGTTACTAGCTGGCAATGTTGTGTAGCAAAACTTTCTCTTTCCTTCTTCTTCCAACATGTGTATGTAAGATATTTTAAAATCTTGCTATTGTTTTTCTAGAGACTTGTTTTTTCTTGTACTCTTTTATTAAATTCTACTAGAGAAACTCTCGTTGATGAACTTGATATGTTTATTATTATCTTTTAAGTTTGTTACAGGCACCTGTAGTCAAAGCAAACATTTTCAGTTGGAGCTGCTTAGGATCCTATTTTAATATACATTTGCCAAGAAGGTTATAAGACTTCTGTGAAATAAAAACAAAGAAAAGATGCTGTTGAGCAGTAGGGTGTACTTTCTTGAATGCTTGGCCAGGCTGTGTCTATCAGGTTTTGGACAACTACTACTAGACTAAAGACTAACTGTAAATGACTAAGTAGATGGGTTGGTAGTCAGACAAATAGAGATCTTGGCAGAAGGGAACATGTGTCTTAATTTGTCTGTCTGTTTTAACAGGATGTGAGGCTGAAGTCACAATAGTGTGTTCGGACAGGCACGATCTGTGGGTGCTGTGAACGGTCTGAGGGTCAGGAGCTGTGATGGGCTGTTAGTGCCTGGCTGCTGCTGGGGTAGCTGAAACATCACTTGTTATAGACAGATTGCTTATGAAGTCTCTTTTGATGGTAAAGGAAAGCTGTAGGAATATCAGTGGAAACATTTTGCAGCTTTTAATTGGAAAGAATTCTTTCTATGTGGATTATTTTATACAGTTCAATTGAAAAATCACAGGTAAGGTGGATTTGTTTTTCTTTGAAATTTCTGATTAAGTAGCATAGAGAGGGAATGGGTCCTTGTTAAAATGACATGAAATTTGCAAGTAATGGAAAACTACACTGGTTAAAAACTTAAATACTCAATTTGGTTTTGTCTTCCTTTAAAGAGCTGTGTAGCATGGGAACTAGCACAGAAACTCTTTCAAGAGTCTATTGCAATATATTGTATGTAAAGATGCATTATTTTTTGTCAACTGTTTCTACTTGTTAGAACAAGCACTTTAAATTTTTGGTGGGTTTATGTCTTCAAGGAGCATGTTTGGAAGAGATGTATAGTTTTTTCTTTTTGGCTGTATTAAGCCTCACAACAGCTAGTGTTTCAGTGAAAGAGAAGATGAGCGCTTCCTTCGCCTGTCCCTCCATCACCCTGGAAAGACCACCAAAACTGTTAATGGACTAAGTTATTTCTAAATTACTCAAGACCTTTAAGAGGAAGAAAAAAATAATGGGAGGGGGAAGGAGAAGGAATGAGGTAGAGAAACAGGCATGTCACTTGTTTTGATCTGGAGAATCAGTATGTCTGTGAGGAGAAGCAGAAGCATGTTTCTGCTCCTCCCTTGTTTCCTGCACAAAGGAGTAATCTACCACTGAATTTTCAGTTGAGGAGTTATTTCACATGTTTCCAACTGGAAGATATTGAATGAATTTGGTATTCTTCATCAGTGTCTTACAATAGGAAGTGCTGCTTCTCCCCTTGCCTTTCATGTTTTATGTTTTGTTTTTGCTTCAGGGTTCTACAAATATTGCACCATTTTGAAGCATATATGTACAAGCCAGAAACTAAAAGCTTAACTCTGAAAGCCTGATAACTTGTGGAAGCTGTTCATGTAATTGGCACAAAGATGAAAATGCAATCCTGTGCAGGACAGGATGTTCTGCATTTGCTAATATAGTAATGGAAGAAAATCTCATAGCATTGAGAAAAGGAGAAATAACTGTATCTGAAAAGGACACTAAGACTATTAGGAAATTTCAACTGTTTGTATTTCAAAGTGATTGTGCATGTATGGACCCGGAAATAACAAGGGCTGTATCGTTCCCAACAGAAATAGATACAACTCTAGTGCCAAAAAGAATGCCAAAGAGTTGAATTTGGATGTGAGGAGCTAATTCCTCTGTGAACGTCTTGAGCTTTGAGAACAGTCTCGGGCACATAACATAGCAATATCATACACAAATGCCAGTGGCGTTTACTAGTTACCAGTTTGTGATTGTACAATGAGTGTATTTTTAGTAGGTATTTTGATGATAGCACCTGTTACGTGTGAAAATCAACTATCTTCTGTTTCAACAAATTATCTACTTGGGAATTTCTAAAGCATTACTTTCCATGATTATCTGGGCATTTGCAAACAATGCTTAAAACAGAAGTTTAGACGTAGGAGTTTAGGCATAGGATAGGAAGCTAATTCTTAGGTTTGCCCTTAGTAATTTGAATACTTATCAGAACAACTGGTACAATACCCTTGAAGCCCACTTTTTACTGAGAGAGTTGGGTTGCTATTAATACAAAAAACAATGACACCTTATGTATCACGTCAGACAAGATTAGAATGTATTCTTCAGAAATTCCTAGCCTTCTACACTGATGGGATAGGTTTCCTTCAGCCTCTTCATCTAATTTATGAGTTGTTCTGAGTACTAAGCAGAGCAGACCTTGCTTTGCCTGTGATATTTGGTATCAAGAACAAGCTAAAATACAGTACATACAAAGAAATCTCATGAATGACAGAATAGTTAGAAGAACGGGAATATGAAAGACTTGCATATGTGATGGTGAACATTCAGAGGAGTAGAGGTGTTGAAGTGTACAGTCAGCTCAGGGCAGAGGGAGAGTTAAATCCACAGAACCTGCAGCTGCAACAGCTGTTAAAATAAAAATCTGGCCAGCAGTGGCTATTTGCAAGTACTAGTGTACTTAGTGTGCTAGTGCTGGTGTACATTAACCACTAGAGTACTTACTAATGGTTAATATATTTCTAGTTAAAAAAATAATAAACTATAGCTGGACTCAAAATTTCATGTGTCTGTCTGTTTGTTTAATCTCTCTTTTTCCTCTTTTTTCCCCTCTATGTGATCCTGAGCAGAAGTATGACATGATGACTACAATCAGACTTAATCTGAAGTGGTAAAGGAAGGAAAAATTAATTCATTTCACAGTTGCTGAAGGCTTTATATAGCTCTGATTTATCAAAAATACAGTAAAAATAGTATTTTAAATAATTAAACTGATTGCAGTTTTCTAAATTAAATACTTGAACTAAATAGGGAAATGGAATACAGGAAGAGCTGCAATTGGTCACCTTTGTTAAACAGCATGATTGGTCCCATCAGCACACACTATTTCATTTCTTCAATTGCTGAAAGCTAATTAAGCACTTGTGCTTTTCAAACTGAAGTGTATTTGGTCACCTGCAACTACAAAGTGCACTTACCAAACAAGGAAATCCCTACGGTATGTGTGCCAAGCTGCTGCAATCCTAAACTCCAGCACCCAAGGGAAACAGAGAGGTGAAGCAAAGGCTGAAGAAGTGGATTGCAGAAGACTTCCTTTTCAAATTGCAGAGGACTGGGAGAAAGGTGGGCACCCAGGCAGCTGCACAGTTAGGTGTCTCACTTTCAAGGATTATCATACTCTTGACCCTTAATCCAAAGCTGCAATAGTACAAGGGCTAATTCTTGAATGGTCAGAAGGTCTTTTGGGAGGCAGCCCACAGGCAGTTTTGCTGCTGGTGGTCCCAACTCTGAGCTGGCATGCTTTGACCAGCGTGCTGAGGACAGAAAGGTCTCAGATGCAGTGTTTAGCTGAGTCTCCCTTTGCCAAGACCATTGAGGAGTAGAAAGAGGAGAGATTCCAGTTTGAGTAGCGGCTGGTAACTGCATGGCAGCCCTCTTCCACATCTGTGTAAGAGAGCTCTACCAGAGCTCTACTGTGAGCTGTGTTAAGAGGTTTAACAGAAGCTACCATGAACCACAGGCACAAACTGAAGTTCACCTGGGGCTGACCCATCAGGAAAAGGAGGTCTGGGGGAAGTGGGCGTCAGGGCTCTACCTGGAAATGGTATTTTTTTTATTTTATTTTATTCAAGTTATGTCTACTATTAATGCCTTTAAAAAAATCAAAATAAAAAAATAGTATTTTAGGCTGTCAGATATGCTTGAAATTTCAGTAGATGTAAAAGCCATAGCCTTTGGTGCCAACTAAAGATAAAAGGCTGAGAAGGTGTAAGGAGGGGTCAGCTAGACCATATTGTCAGGAAAAGGAAGGTGTGTCTTATTTTATGTAATTATTACTTTAAAAACATAGTTTGGTGGTGATGTGAAATGTGAGTTGCCTGATCATCAGTGGGAAAAGCAATATAAGCAAAAATCAAACTAATCTCCAAGTGAAAAAAAACCCAAACAGATGAAAGCAGCAGATATTTTAGATTGAATTCTGACTTGTTAGATTTCTAATCTAACAGTGGAAGGCAATTTGGGTGAGAGAATAAAATGAGTTATAAGACCTCTAGAAACCATGTCAAGAAAGATTAAAGGAATGGGGCTGCTTTAGAGTAACAAAAAAAAAAAAAAGGAAGACTGATCAGGATGACATAACCATGTTTCAACACAAAAGTTGCTACACAAGGGTAAGATTAATCATTGATTCTTCAAGCAATAGTCTGTTCTAGCTTTAGAACATAATGGAAGAGTGGCTGTACTGAGCCAAACTGAGGGCTCATTTAGCCTGTTACCTGGCTTTTGACAAGGATCAAAAGTTTAGGCCTAGGGAAAACCAAAAGATTATAAAATATACAAAGCAATACCCCAAGTATGCTCAACTGTCAACAATTTTTAGCTCTGAGAATGCCAAAGTGAACATGATTTCTGTGTATTTAATAGTCAGAAACAGTCTTATTCAAGAACTTGGCAACTCATTCTTTTAACTCCTGTAAATTTTGAGCAGTGACACAGTACAGTGTGACATGGAGTTCTTTGACTTAGTGACACACTGTCTGAAGAACTATCTCTTTTTTTATGCTAATTTAATCCCCTCCAATTCTTTTTCTGAAAGTGACATTAACTCATCAATCCCCATTCATGTTCTTTGTGCCACTCATATCCTTAGAAAACATAAGAAGTTGTACCATAGGCATTTATAACTTGTAAGCTTTTGCCATTTTATCAATTAGATGTCATTGAGGTTTGTCAAAACAAAGATCTAGGTCTGAGCATACCTTATGCTTCATTGATCTCAATGTCTTGGGAAGAGGATATTTTCCTTAGACACATTTATTTTTTGAATCTGTCTCCTTTTGCAGCTATTTGTTATGGCAAGGCACCTGCAGGATATGTGTATTCTGTACAAGACCAAGAGTTTGAGAGAAGTTTGTGATCACACTTCTAAAGTACTAAATATCCAGCTGAACAGAAGCTTGCTAAGTCCTATTTATTCACAGATGGGATCGTCTGATTCACAGGTGATCTTTTCAGTTCTCTGGCCAGTGAACAAAAGAGTTTAAAACCTTGAGGATATGATACATAAGTTGCTTGGGTTACTGTGATAGCTGTTTATTAGTTTCAACTTAGAGACCATGTACTTGCATGGTAAGTACTTTTGCCTACAAATACAGGTAGCTGTCCAGAAGTACAGGGAGAATGTATTGCCTTTAGTTCAAACATTCTTTCTAGTCTGGCTTGCAATCAAACACTATTTTCTCCTGAACTATTTCTGCTGATTCATTATCAACTTACTTTGTATTGCAATGTTAAAGTGAAACATGCTGCTTTAACTGTCTTTAAATGAACTACCTTTGTGGCAGTATTTTTAGATGGGTCTTTTGATGCCTTTTTAATGGTACATTAAAACTTAATGAATGCTTAGTAACAGTAGAATCCCTATGGAAGCACATATGGTATCTACATTAATACTGAATGAATGCATAATGATCAGTAAAATTTCAGTGATTTCCACATGAATCAACAGTGATGAGCCACTTAGCGTTACACTCAATTACATCATGTTTCATTTATGTAGCATTGTTTGGACATTATGTTTAAAATGCCTTTAGTAAATCATTGAGATCCTAATTGACCCTCCATTTCAGTGACAAATTGCACTGTAAACATAAAATTCATTTTTTTTTAACACAATTAATTTATGTTGAAGCCTGCCTGCAAAGGGTCAACAATTTGATATATTCTCACTATTACTCCCTGAAAAATGGAATCCTAGTATGAAAACAAAATGCAGTAGCTGTTAAATTGTTTCTGTTTCCTTAGTTATGCAGCAGCCGGACACTGGAAATGCATTAATTCCCTGAACCCTGGAAACAGTGGCAATACCTCACCTGCTCTAGCTGACTGCAGCCAAGCAGTTCAGAAGACCTTTTCAGGTCAGACTGTGTTCTCCACCATGCCTGCCTCACTGTGGTGTCATAACACAACAGCTCTCATGGATTTGGGAGGCCCTTCTAGCACATCCATGACTCCCTGGAAGTGCATATGTAGCATACCAAGGTGTGCCAAGAGCTTTTGAAGAGTGACCATGCCATCAGTCTGCCAGAGGCAGACAAAGAGGTGGTGAGGGAACCTACACCAAATGCAGCCACTGTCTTTCAGCTGTTCTCCCATCCTGTGTGGGACCAGGAAGCAAACACTTATTCCCATGGTGTTGATTGCCTGTGCATAGGAATACAATCTTGCCTCACTCCCAAAGCATTACAAAAGAATGAGGCCCCACTGCCTCACTTCACCTGCGCTGTTCTGCGTCGTGGTGCGCTGAACATGGGCACTCGGTTGGCCCTGGGGTGATGGCCCTGTCCAGGGCTGCCAGTGGCTGTAGCCCCCCAGGGAAGCCTTCCACAGTACCTGCTGCAGCAACAGTATTTACACAGGGCAGAGACTTACCAGACTCAGCACACGGACTCCAGGTGAAAACTAGAGATATGCACATATCTGATCACAATGAAAAATAATACAAGCCATGCACTTTTTTAAGGAAAAATGGAAATAAAATACGCACACTTCAAACCTCCCTATGAACAGTAAACTTCTTGGCTTTCACTCTTGCTGTTATCTTTTAGCACGGTTGATACCTTTTATCCTGACACAGTTTCAGCGGGTGTCTGCTTGAGCTGGCTTTGGACATGTTCCATAGCAGGTCTGTGAGTTTCATTCATAGAATAAAGCTGACATTACCTATTTTACTCCATCAGCTCAGTTACCTAAAGAGCCATCTAAACTGGTCTGACTTTTGGCAGAGGCACTCTTTTCCACTGCTCCAGAAGATCTTGCACTCTCTCTACTCTCAATCCTTCTCACTGGAAGTTCAGACCAGCAAGGTCTTGTCAGGGTTCTTTTTGATTTTAATATTCATCCTCAAATAACTGTTCAAAATACACTAAGATTGAGAGGTCTTGGCTTAGGGGAGTTTTTAGTTCTGTGAGGTTGTCCAGTCCAGCTGTCTTCACAAGAAAGCCTAGGGGGACAGAGAACTGTGTTTGGAGACAAAATCCAACCAGCTATTTACAAACAAATCCATTGATGTATCTTTAGCTTCTGCAAGTTTCCTCTATTAGCTCCTAGCACTAGGCGCTGCATCCAGCTATTTTAGTTTACAGAAGATTTACCAGGTGCGAGTATACAAAACTATCATTTCAGTTTGCTATTCTTTTTGATCTGCTGTAAGATTATCTGACAATTGGCAAGGCATCTAACAAACAGCTGACCAGCAACTTTGTTAGAAGATCTATAGACAAAGAACTTTATAATGGTAATGCTCATAACAATAGCTGCTCTCATTTCTCTGGATTGCTGAAAAATGCAAATTCAGACCTTTAATAATTGCAGCTCAGGCTTTCATTTCTGACAGCAAAGTTAGATAGAAAAAATCTTTCTATCCTAAGAAGCTGTAAAAGAGGCTATCAACTTTTTGATAAAAAAATATAATTCACAAAAATATAAAAAAATATAAATATAAAAAAATTATAATTCACTTCATTCTTGTTAGAAGAATTTAATAAATAAACTGTAAGAGAGAAAAGTTACTTATGGAGAACCTTTTCATTTTGCTTTTAAAAGTTTTTTTGGTTTATGTTGATCATTTTAATGATTGTGTTGTCACGATTCAGGAATTCTCTCCTGTGTTAATTTAATTCAGCTTTAATTTGAATTGAATAAAATATTGCCTAGCTTGCTGGCTATGATGATAAAATGCATGTACTCCTTAAAGAGAAAATAAATATATAAATATATATATATAAAATAATCTGAAATACACTTCTCTTCAAAGTACACCTAGTAGATTTTAGTGATGTAATTATTTCTAATTTGTTATGTAGCTATATATTTTTAGAACCTGCTGTGCAAGAATATTTTTTAAAATTGATGTAATAAGGTAATAACATCACCATAGCCTTTGGAATAACACCAATATAAGCAACAGTACAAGAAAATAATCAAATGTATGCCATGAGCTACATGACAACTGTACAAACAGACTTCATAGCAAATTAGATTTCCTTCACTAGTACTGTGGTTACAGTGGTATAATTCATGTTTCATAACTCTGAAGAAATAATGAAGACATTGTAACCAGAAATGTGACAATTTGCATAAATTTATTATGAATTGCTTTGGTTCTAAAAGCTCCCAATATGTTATAATAGAAGCCTACGTTCTTGCTTGAGAGCCAGCCAAACTCTGTAGAAAATGGAATGGGGTTTCAATATCTTAATAAATCGCTTAATGGTAGATTTTCCTTTCAAATAAACAAAAGGAGAAATGTTCTGAAGGGACTGTTATAATAAAAGATAGTAGAATACACCTTTCTATTAAAGACACTTTAAAAGTAAAATGTTTGGAAGTCTTGTGTTACATAGCAGCTTCTTACTCCCTGTGGAGACTCAAACACGCTTTTGTCTCAAACCAAGTTGCAGTCAAATAAAACTTAGCCCATGCAAGAACTAACGCTCTTAACCCATTGCTGAACTGCAATTACATTTGGATCGAGTCCATTATTCAATGGGCTACCTCCAGCTACCTCCAATGGAGCTTCTCCAACTAAAACCATGCAGGCTGAGGAATCTCAATTGGAATTTAGTTAATGAACTTGCACAAAATACAGTATGTCAGGAAGTTTCATGCATCACCCTCAGTGATACATCCTGCCTTTAATATGATTCGTATGCAGTATTGGCTCTGCGGCCGTGGCTTGACAACATGTTAAAATGGGCGTGAGGCCTTAAAGAGTTGCCACAGGAAGAAGAATCCTTAAACTCACTTTGTTAGTTCAAATTTCTTGAGATTTTCAGTGGGTTGAACTTTTACCAGTAGGCTTTTTGCCAGATTAGTTATTGTCTGTCCTCGCACAGCCTATAATGACAACACAAAAGCATAAAGCTACTACGGATTCTTTATCATGTGCTGTGGTGAATTTGACAGAAATATGACTGTGTGCGTAGTCCAGCTGTGGGATGGGTATGTCATCTTGAGTGATCCGGTAGCACAGAAATCCAGTCATAAAAAAGTACACCAAATTTATGTCTAGTGTGAATGTATAAATACTTGACGTTATTAAAAGGGGATGTATTAATCTGGCAGTTCTTCTAAAATGATAGGATGAAAGCTCAAGTGGGTTTCAAGTCTGAAAAGTGCACTGTCGTTGTTTTATAAAATAAGTTCAAATAATGTAAAAAAAAAGGAAAAACATTTTGCTCTCATATTTGAATTGTCAGACAAGTAAAATGGATTGGGATAAATTTATAGAACTGAAGGAGAACACTGAAGGTTGAATTTAAAAAGGCTGAGTGGCTATAACAATTTTCTTAATTTTAGATACGATCTCAGTTTGTACTCCTTCCCAAATGCTTCAGATACATCAAATGCTATATTTCTTTGAAGTCAGGTGCAAATTATTTATGAACCTTTTCAGTAGCCAGTGTTTTTCTCACTGCCCCCCCAAGGGAAATTTTGTCAATTTTTGACTGTTAAATAGAATTTATACGGCCACTATATGCAACATAATTGTCCAGAATTATCTCGTATGTTATTGTTCATGTATTGTGTAATATCTCCTTCATAAATACACGAAAGTGAACTAGAAGGTTGCTTACATTTAGTGCTATGAAACTATTCTATTTGCCATGGTAAAATTAGGACCACTTTTTAAATGAAATAGAGTAGCCACTAAACAACTCTAGAGCACAGCTTCAATAAGTATGAAATCAAAAGAAAAGATACTTTTTTTCTCCAGCTCACAGGAAAATTGCCTTTTGGACTAGATTTAAAGCTAATTTATTGTTTGCAGTACCAAAGTATTAATGCATTTTACCTCTTTTTATTTTTAGGAACAAGAAACCTTCATTACACAAAGAAGGATGGCCTGATTGTTAGAGTACTAATTTTGGACTCAGAGTTTGTGTTCCTTACTCAGCCACAAATTCCATTAGATTTTGAGAAAATCACTTAGCAAATTAATTGCATCATCTAATTTTCAATAGCAAATTGTGATGCTCAAGCCAGAATATAGTTCTCTTTAGGTTTCCCATGGATTTGGATGAAACAAAAAGTTATTCTGGGATGGCTGTCAGTGCTAAAACCCCTGTGTTTTTTAGTGGATCCCTGGAGTCCTCTGTTTTTCTCCTTGGTGATGGCCAGCCTAACTTGGTATAGTGTCTAAAGTCAGGTACTATGAATACCCACTTAGGTTTCATTTTTAAATGTGTTCAAGCACATAAAGATGCAAACATTTACTCATCCGCATGAAGGGAATAAACACATTAAAATGTTAGGTGCACTGATGTTGTGATAATTAGGTCCATAATAAGTGCTGAGATTGTCATTGTTAGATAGGGTTCCTGAATTAGAGAGATTTGCATTAATAACCTTTTAATATAATAACTTCCAAGGGGTCAGCACAATGCTTTTAAAATACGAATGGTAGGTTGATTTTTCAAAGATTTATTGAATACCTCATTTCCTGAATATAGATTTCTTGGAAAAACTCTTGAGACAGAGTGAATGGCCTTCTCTGTGTGATTAATTAATTCCAAAGAGTACTAAATGCCCTACCAGGTGATGTATTAAAATGCTGGCAGGTATGTTATCATACAGTGGCCCTACCTTAGGAATTCCCACTGGACTGCTAAGCATTTGTTTGGTTTCAGTCTTTTGGCAGGAACATAATGACTCCATCATCAGGGTTCAGCAGAGCTTTCCATTTCAGAGTCCGTCTACAAGGTATTCTAAATTGCACGTGCACAGGTAGATTGATTTGAAAATTGCTTTCCTCAACCAGGGCTGCTGCAAATATGGGGGTGCAGATCTGGGCTAAATTCATCTAGTGATTTTGGAAGAGAAAAATTCTTTCTCCCTTCACATGGATGCAGATATGTATATGACCACATTTAAAATTTCTTACTGTTTCCAGAATTAGAGAAAAATCTCCTTAGAGCTGATGAAAGTTTCCAAAATCCACTTTCACACTGCAATATATCCGATGTTACTAGACTTTCACTTTGTTTCTTAAAGTCACAGATAGTCTATTGTGAGCTGCATGTTATAGAAGCAGGAAAGAAACAATGTGAGTGAAATTCAGGCATCTAAATACAAGTGTCTAGTGCCATATTTAATACCCAGTGATATCTGAAACATCCACACTGGACAGTCACATGTGACACAGGATGAACAGGAAATCCATGCCTTCCTAGGGCATGGTAGAATAGAATCTAATTGGTATTAGATGTCTGTATTTAGGCAAATAAATCTATATACCTAAAAATTTCAGAATACAGGATTCATTTTGTTTTTAAAATTCATACGTCAGCCTTGTAGTCTGATAACAAAAGTGGAATGCTGCCTGCCTTGAGTCTGACCACGTATGTTGTTTCTTTTAGCCCAAAAGAACTTGGCATTTGTCTTCCTCTTTCCATATCTGAAGAGTCACTGTGCTTTGCCTGGTTCTACTGTCTTGGTTGTCCTTGGCAGTAGCTCAGAAATGGCTGAGACAATGTGATTGTGAAAAGTCATTTTAGCTCTACATTTCTTGTTGGGTTTTTTTGGGGTGTTGGTTTGGGTTTGTTTGGAATTTGGTGGTTTTGGTTGATGGGGTTTGCACTTTTTTTTTTTTTAATGCTTGCGTTTTGTTTCTTACTTTACAAAATCACTAGTGTTAAAGATCTTGAATCTTGATTTCCCAACAACTCACAGTACGGGAACTGAACTTCTATGTGCTAGATAAACACGAGGAGTACCAGATAGCATAGTCACCTGCAACCTTCCCTCTATAATAATTATGTGTTTCTGTGCAGGATTCTGAAAGCACGTAAAGTCAGAAATTGTGTTCCTCATGTAAGGTGGACTTCCAGAAATAGGACTGTAAAAACTATCAGCAGTACTCTGCTGTTGTGAAACTTCGCCTGTTTAATTTAGCTAAATAGTTTATAATTTATGTCATGTTAAAGTCATCCACTTGTCAATTCACTTCCAGAAATAACTGCAGCAGTATATTATGTGGTTCATTTGTCCATAACTACCCTTAGTACCACAACATCTACTGGACTGGATGTAATCTTCTGGGTAGTTATGGACAAATGAACCACATAATATACTGCTGCAGTTATTTCTGGAAGTGAATTGACAACCTTCAACTACCATTAGATGCAGACCTAGCCACTGTAACCCATACATATGTAATATTCACCCTGGACTATTACAGTTCTCTCTAAGAAGGAACTCTATGCCTTACAGAAGTTCAAGGTTGGCCAGTGCAGATCGCATCATTGTTTATTACAGACGCTGCTGGGTGACTGATTTCATGCAGCCTTAGTGCGAGGGAGCAGAAGCCAGTATGTCACACTGTCTACCTGCGCCTCACAAGCCCTACGTGCCGCCCGGTCAACCCTACACTGAACCTAATTATTTGTTCTTAGCTACAACAACCTTTCAGAAATCATAAGCCCTTGATTTGATTTGATTGATTTGAAGGGTATCATTCTCAAAACCCCGCATGGGATTTAATTCTGATCTTGTGTTACAGTTCAAGGCAAAATTCCATCAGGGGGATGTTCTTTCTGAGGACAAAGCTGTCACAGGGAATCACAGAACTTGCTATAGAAATAGCAAGCACTGTTGTCAAAGCAGCAATAAAATGCATCCCTCTACTCAAATTTCTTACAAAAGCACACCAAAGTATTCATGCTTTTCAATAAGTAAAAAATCCCAAGCCCTAACCAAGAAACAGCAGAAAACACAAGTGCAAATCTTCTTGATAGGAAGTACAGAAAAAGCAAATTTGTTCAGGGGAAACACTGGTGTGTTACTGTGCTGCAGTTTGTGTTACTGTACAGAGAGCGAGTTTCAGATTAGGTTGAAAAGCAGCTTGTGAAAATGACTGAGACTGGTGGTACTGATTTAATCCATTGGAACTTTTTCCTTATCCACAATAAAAGATACATATTTTAATCATAATTCTAAACTTAACATTCAATGCGAGCTATAATAGGGAAGACTCTTCACAAAACATTCAACCACAGATACTTTTCAGAGACTTTTGCACTACTGCCAAGAAGTTGGCTAGTGGTATCTCTGCTCATGCTCACTGGATAAATTTGGCTTTTGGGCCCATTTTCAAAGTTAAAAATGGGCTTTTGAAATGCTCAAGAAAGAGCAATAAAGCACAGCTCATTGTACCAGCATCATAATATGTGTTCAACATATTCAAGTCTGTCAAGACAATAAATACACATAAATTGGGGCATGCCTTTTTTACTGAACAAATCACTTTTTTCTTAAGATGGTCTTCTGTATCATTACATCTGATGTTACTTGTTTTGGGGGGATTCTGGAGAAAAGATCTTATTGGGAGACAAGACTAATGCCTGGTTATAGCCTTGCACTGGAAAAAGTAGCTATTTATGTGGCTTCAATCTAATACTTCAGTAGAGATAATTCTTTTGTCTATTATTGCAGCTATGACAAAAGGTGGTGTAAAGGTATGAGTCTTCTTAGTGTAACCATCTTTAAGAAGTTGTAGCGAAGCTTTTTATGGAAAGTCATTATACATACAAAACCATATTGTGAATATTTTGATAAAAGCAAGGGGGGATATGTGGAGAGGTAACAAAAAAAAATCCAACAAAAACCCTCTACAGTTTTCAATGATAATCACAGGTGGCTTAGATTTTTTTAAACCTTCACTTTGTCAGGAACAACTGTGAACGTTTACTCTAATTAAAGGCATATTTTTGTCACATTAATCAAGTGTTGTGATTTGAAATAGCACACAGGCTTTTGAGAACTGAAGAGCTTGATTTTCTGGAAGTGGGGTGCATGCTGAATAGCTTGAATCCGTTGAGGTTTTTCTCAATATGTATTTTAATATTACATGGTAAACACTTGAACCTGATTAGAACTAACAAAGATTAAATTAAAAGAGGGAAAAAAAATCCTCTACTGAGCTGAGTATTGAAGAATGCCCAGAAATTTAGTTTTAGAGAAACCATAAGTCTTAGAGCAAGAACCACTGTGCTGCACAGGCTTAGCAAGTATAAAAAACCACACTAGGCAACTTAGGTGTATTTATGATGAAAAGGAAACCAAGTCACACAGCTCAACAAATGTTTTGGTGTCAGGATTTAGCAGGAATCTGCCAGGCTTTTAATATTAACTCAGTTAATTATTCAGAGATTACTGGGTTTGTACTTATTCAAACAAAGAGTTAAAAAAGGTTACACCTGAACATATTGTAGGTCAAATGCTCTCAGATATCTTTAACCAAGCTAAGAAGCCTTTTTTTATTCTTAGAGTTGTTTGCAAAGAGAAACGGTAAGTCAGGAGAACCTTTAGTTTCACATTCTCACCTATGCAACATTGCCAGTGCTACACTGGAACATCATGTAGGTCTTTCTGTGCCTCAGTATTCCACTGACTGTATTTTCCCCATACAGTGCTGTTCCCACAGAAAGCACTGACAGCAGCAAACATCAGGACAGGCTATGAAATACAGAAAAAAAAAATCAAGGCAATTTGTTTCTTACTACATTGAAAATATAATAGCATTACATTTTTTATTGATCTTTCCTACAAGTGGCATTGTTGCTGTCATGACTAATTAGGTTCCTAGCAAAGTTATTTGAAAAAATAGAAGTATTTAATTTATTTGTTATTATTCCATCTAATTGGGCTTTTTATTTGCCTGGCATTTAAAACCAATTGTGTGACGAAGCCAAAGACACAAAAACGTGGCATGTATGTCAGGTTGCATCTATGTATCAAGTTGCACAAACTAGGTGAAAAGTCAAAACACTTTCTTTCTGTGGCTGAACTTTTTAAATGCTGATGAATATCAGCATACAATTGTCACCTGCAGGTCTTTATCTCTTCCCCACCTGAGTTTTCTACCTAGAGCACCCATGCCACTTGTCCCTCTTTCTATTCTTTTGAAGACAATAAGTTTTCAAGTGCCACACTTATGCTTGCAAATCAATTAGGGAAAAAAGCCCCAGTGATCTAGTCTGTGCAGTTGTGTAAAAAGATAGCTGTTCACAAGCAATGAGCGAATCCAGTCAATTGCCTGACCCCGTAAAATTCCTGATATATTTGCCAGCCTCTCTATGGAAGAACTGTTAATCAACTCACTTATACTTCTGCTGTCAGCATAACAGAATGAGCTGTTCAGGGGACAAGGAATCCTTCGTTTCACTGAAAATATATGTCCTGCAAAATCATCTGTGACTCAGCCAAAATGAGAACTGTGAGTATTGCTCCTGTGACAGAGAATTCTCTCTCCAGAATTGAAATTTTGGCTTGTGTGTGAGGATTTCTTCAGTGGGTTCAGGAAAACAGCAAAGCACTTGCCTCAAAACGTGTATTTTCACTAGCCTGACATCTCAGTTAGTGCCCCTGAGCATGCCAAGGTCAGTCAGAAGGCTTCTACGTGCAGCTGGCATTACCAGGGGCTGGGCTTTCATTTTTTGACTATCACATTGATTGATTTACACAATTTTACCCACTGTGCTTGGTGCCATCAAACTGTTCCTCGTACCGCAAGGTGGTATTTTGTGTTTTGAAACGGGATAAACGCTGATAAGGATGGCCATGGAATTGTCACTGAGGTTTTTGTGTACATAAAGCAGGGCAGGGGCAGGCTGCTGTGGAGGAGCCCTGGGCACGAGGGAACACCTTTTCACTGCTGTGCTCGGCGCTCTGGCTGCCCGCGGGTCCCGGGCGCGGCTGGGAGCGCAGCCTGCCCACGAGCCGCTTTTTGGCACAAGCCACTGCACCCGTCCCCCGGCCTCGGTCGCTCCTTATGTCTCCAAGGCGTGCATCCCGATGCGCAGAGGGACGGGGCAGCTTGGTTAATGATTTGCCAGGCGTCGAGCGGAGCGCCAGGCCCGCCGGGCGGTGTGCGGCCGGAGCCCATCGCGCAGCCCGGGCCGGGGGCAGCGCGGCCCGCGGGACCGGCGCC
>VWZF01006833.1:1135065-1173869 GCA_013396755.1 Sclerurus mexicanus | reverse complement strand
GGGAGCCGCGGCTCGGGGAGGGGGCGAGGCGCAGGAGGGGGCGGCCTGGCCCGGGACCGGCCCGCGCCTCCCGGCAGCTCAAAAGTTGTTTCCCGGCCCTGCAGGCACTTTCCGCCGCTGCGGATGCGTGTGTGTCCCACCCCCCACCTTTTCTTTTCTTTTTTTTTTTTTTCCCCGCGGTTTCCCAGTTTGAGGTGAAAGGAGACGGCGGTGCCGAGCCTGCCTTGCCAGGCTGAGCCAGCCGCGACTTTATCCTTGCAGTGTCGGTCTCAGAATGTTCGTGAGACAAACCGCTCCACCGTGAGCGATGCCGCTGCAGCTTCTGTCAGCGGTGTGCGCCCTGCTTGTTACCTCTCGGGCTGTTCTTAAAGGCATTGGTCTCTATTCTTAGGAAAGGGAGCTGGGGTTTTTCAGGAAGCATCCTGATGAGTTTTGGTAGACTGAAGTTTACAAAATCTTAAAACGCTGCATACGGGATTTTTTGCTCCTTGTAAAGCTAAATATCGCCTTGAAAACATCTTCCTTCCGTATCATTACTTTGCTCTGATGGTTTTCTGTACTTTGCACTAATTAGTATATGAAGTGTGGGATGATAATAAAGAGGGTAATAAAGTAAAATATTAAGCTTGGAATCATCAACTCACACATGTTGGCAGATGCACATACTTCAAGTGTTTTGGGTGCTGCTCTCCAAATGAAATCAAGTAGACAAAGTGCTGTTTAGTATTTTATGTCAGAAAACTGTGCACAGCAGTCTAAACAACCACATTATTAATGTGATACTTTAAACCAGTGCATAACTGAGCTCTTCAGCAAGGACAGTAGTGATTATCTTCACTACTCTTGCAAATGCTGCTTGGTGATACTTCTGACACAATCCTATTTAAGTAACCAGCAACAATTGAGACATTTATTTGATGATGGAGCTGTGGAGGTTCAAATACAAAAGTAACTGAAACCAGAAATGAATGGCTTTGCACTATTTTGTCTTGTCAGTTACCTTGACTCCTGATTCTGGTGAAAAAAAGTTTGTTTAAAATACTGCTGTGATGTACTTGGGAAGTTTCACTGAGAAGTTACATGCTTCTACTGTTGTAAAATGTGTACGTAGGGATTGGCATAAACACAGGGACAACAAACTATTTACTAATGTCCTTAGGAGCCAATATAAATATATTTGTGCTCTTACTCTGCAAAGATTTACGCATATTCAAACAACTTTATATTCAGAGCTGAATACTTGGATTGCTTTCAAATAGTGTTAGGCACTGTATGTTAATATATGCAGCCCACTGATTAAATAGAATAACTGCACAAAAACCAGCTAATTGCTGCAACCAGGAAGTACTGTGGTATTAGTGCCTTAGTACTTCACCTGCTGTGGTTTGACATTGCAATTTTAACAGCAGTTGTTACAATTATTGCTTGATATTATGTATTCTGTTGAAATAGGAGAAAAAAGAAAGATGACAGTATTTTGGAGATCCCATCAATTCCAAATCCTTTTCCTGAGCTGTGTTGCTCGCCGTTTGCATCAGTTTTGTCAGCCAGTCTGTTGCCCAAGGCAACTTCAAGAAAAAAGCAGGTAAGATGTATAAATTATTATTTGACAATTTCTAAATTAGTTTAATGAAAGCTTGAAGAAAAGCTCGGTTATCTATTAAGTTATTTTCTAATAGAGATGTTTGATATTTCTGTTAATTTGGTGAAATTTGGTCATTCATGATTGTAGAAAACGAGGTTTTGGAATCTGTGACTTAAGACATGGCTGTTCTTTCACAGAGTCTGTGTATGACTCTGCAAATTTTTTGGTTAAAGTGGAACCAGGGGCAGGCAGGCAGTACTTTATGTCGTTAAATGAGAAGTTAATGTCTTTCTTCCCTTCATCCCCACCTCCAATCACTGTTGTTAGTGTTATAGTACAGAGGGTTTTAACAATCACTGAACAGCTTGTCTGAAGATCTAATTTTGCTAGGGTAATGGAATACAACCTAAATTGATGGGGAAGGAGCAAATGCTGTGTCTCTGGCTGTACTTTGTATGCATATATGTTTATGTGTGTATGTCTGATGTTACTGTATTTCCATAAACACCTTAAACTGAACGCCAAGGGAAGATCTGTGTGGGTAGCCAGACCTGGCAGTGCTCTGGCAATAGTGTTCACACACAATGTATTTGTTATCCTGAGCAGGAGTAGGGGAGGGTTTTCAGTTAATGGAGATTACTGGTGTCGAAGATCTGTTTCATTCTTTGAAAGCTTACTCGCCTCATTTCTCTTTTCTCTTCTTGAGATTGGAAAGAGTTCTGACAAGGAACATCTGTGGGATTAAGAGCACTACCTCCTTCGCATTCTCTTTTTTTGGTGGCCTGCAAGATCCCTGTCTTAACAGTTTTATGGATGATATTGGAGGTGTAAGAACTTTAACTGCTGCTGGTTATTCATGTTTTAGATTTGCATGAAGAAATTGTTTGGAAGTTGAAGTTTCTTGTACTTGTATTAACTTTTCTGAAGCTGACCAGTCATGGCTGTTTCTGTCCACCTGTCAGAGAACTTTACTAGCAAAGCTGTGGCACTTTAAGGAGGAGCCTTCTCCCCACTGCTCCAGTGAAAAACATATATGTGTCTGGGAAACTGTACTGATTCTATCTTGCCATGTTTTGCATGTTCTCTAAAAATAGCTATGGTGTCTTTCTGGACTACTTTTATTGCTTTGAGTTCTTTTTCTATGATAGAAGTACTAATCAGAAGCATTTATGGTCAGTGTGTATCGGAATGTTGCAAATGCAGTGGGTTAAAATTGTGCTGGTTTCATGCTTGCACAAGGTGGAAGCATTAACTGTCTCTGCAGAGGCAGGAAAAACACTGAATTGGTAACATTATCTTTCAGAACAAAAGGACTAAAAGTCACATTTAAAAAAATAGTTTAAATTAGTCATGTTGCAGGTTTAAATTGCAGTCATTGTGGTAATCTTTGTCCTTGCAGCTGGAAAGTAGATTTTCTAAGCATGATTTAACACACAAAGGTCAACTATCTGCTTTTGTGGACAGTCATGTTTAACATTACTGACTGGCTCCATCAGTTAAGCCAGCGAAGTGTTAGCTTCAGTCTCTCAGAAGCTGAAGTTCATAGCTTCACCAACTGTACCGCTGCTTCTTCATGAAGGTTCTTGTCATACTTTTTGTGATGATTTCTGCTCATACTCCTTCCATTTCTCCTGGTTTTCCATCTAAATTGTAGTACTCTCTGGTAAAAGCAGGATCAAGAACAACTGGTTTCTTGACTGAAGTGAGCTGCTGTAATGCTGGTGTCTGTGGAGGGCCTGACCCATTTTTCAGCTACCAGAGAAATGGCGGGAAGTCTTCCTGTTATTCTTCTGGAGGCATTTTCATAAGACCATGGTTTCTGTCAAAAAGCCTTTCACTTAGGTGTCTGTTTATGGCCACTGTAGGAGAAATGGTACTAGGCTAAGTAGACCATTTGTCAGACTTAGCATGACTGTTCCTGTGTTCTTCCTCTAAAGTTATTAAAGGTTAAGGCCAAATGGCAACTGTCAAATTAAACTTTTATCTTTGAAATTCAGGTTGAAGTCTTCTAATAGGTTAATGAAATTACTCAGTTCTAAAAAGGGAAGAGAGGGAACGCTAAGCAGGTGTGTGAAGAGAAGTGAACTGGCTGTGACTTTGACTTCCCACAAGTGGCTGTGGAGAGTGTGCTTGGAAATGTGTTTCCACCCTGTGTTCTTATTTTGTCAACTTTTTAGCAGCTCTGTGTGCAAACACATAAGACACATACAAAAATTTCATAGACTTTAGCCTCCAAGGTCATGAATATTACTGTTACAGTTTGATAGTTTCCTAACTCTTAAGAGAAACCAGCTACTCTTAAGCACTTCTTTCTTGTGTGTATAGTGTTGACAGCTGCCAGAATTTTTTCTGTTGCCTCTCTGATGATCTACATATGTTTTCAGTGATTCTTCTTTTAGATTGCTTGCTTTTCATTTTGTTTCTTTTTCTGCTGTGCTTTTAATTTCAAGCATAGTAAAGAAAAATTGCAGAGTGAATTTCTACTTTTGTCTTGTAGGTAACTATTATCAAAATGGGCGTTTCTAAAAGAAAAGAAAGAAATGCTTCTTCTGTCTTGCTTTTCTCTCCAGAAAAGATTTTCTACTTCTAGAGAAGAAAGAAGTTGTCATGAATATCTACGCTCTTATTCATAGCACCTGTGACATCTAAAATCTTTCTGCTTTAAAATAGACTATTAATATTATTTTGAATTTTTGTTTTTCTAAGCTGAAATTCTTACTGCCTTCTGATGATGTTTTATCATAAGTCTCTCAAAGAGTTGAACATGCTGCTTGAACAGCATGTTTGTGGGGTTGACTCACTGAAAATAAGTTTATAAAAGCAAATTGGTAAAAGCCATGTAGCAGAATAGTGAGTTGCCTCTGTGCTTGGGAAGTAGGATGTCTGTGTCTCTGAATGGTATTTAGTCTGCCTGCCTCATCAACACAGCTGTCCATCTCTTCCCCTCCCTGCCTTGCAGTTTGGAAGAGTATTACATGTTAGAATCATGGAATCATTAAGGTTTGAAAAGACCTCCAAGATCATTGAGTCCAACCTTTGACTGAAAGCGACTATGCCCAACTAAACCACAGCACTAAGTGCCACATCTAACTGCTTCTTGAACAGTGCCAGGGGTGGTGACTCTGCCACCTCCCAGGGCAGCCCATTCCAGTGCTAGCCACCCTTTCACTGAAGAAATTCAGAAAAGCTGTTACCCCATGGTTGGGATAGGTGCACTCTTCACTGGGTTAAGAACTGGCTGGGTGTCCAGGCCCAGAGAACGGTGGTGAACTGTTCTGAATCCAGGTGGCATCTGATCACTAGTCGTGTCCCCCAGGGATCAGTGTTGGGCCCGGTCCTGTTTAATATATTTATTGATGATCTGGATGAGGAGATCGTGTCTACNTTATTTTGAATTTTTGTTTTTCTAAGCTGAAATTCTTACTGCCTTCTGATGATGTTTTATCATAAGTCTCTCAAAGAGTTGAACATGCTGCTTGAACAGCATGTTTGTGGGGTTGACTCACTGAAAATAAGTTTATAAAAGCAAATTGGTAAAAGCCATGTAGCAGAATAGTGAGTTGCCTCTGTGCTTGGGAAGTAGGATGTCTGTGTCTCTGAATGGTATTTAGTCTGCCTGCCTCATCAACACAGTGGAAGACTTTCATCTGAATAGGTGAAAAACCCCAACTTTCCCTTCATGTCCTACACAGCGTGGTCAGCTTGGTGGATGGTGGGAAATGTTGCCTTCCCCTGAGGAATCAAGTGTTTGCTGTTATTCGGTGGAGTTTGTATATGGAAAATCTAATTGTGTCTCAGAGCCTGTGTTCTCTAAGAAGTGGCAAGGAGCTGAAAATATAAAACACTTTGTATTTTTGTCTCTAATTATGATCAAAATAGATATTAGTAGGAAAAAATATAAACTGTAAGAAAACTTGTTCTATTCTTTAGTATACTTTTGGTTATCCTTGGCCAAATGAACTAGGAAGAGGTTACTGTAGTTTTAGGAAAGCTTAGTTTTTGAGGCTTTCTGGAAACAAAACCTGAGTCATTTGCACTGCAGTGACAGTTCTTGCCCTGCTCAAGGATAAGCCAAAAAGTGTTTCATGACAAAAGTAGTTCAAGGTAATTAGTGCCTTGTTTCTTTAAATTAAATTAGAAGTGCAAAAATAAAACTCAAGTAAATCTCAAGGTGAAGAACACTCAAATCTTTGAAATTTTTCCTTGCCACCTTTGTCTTTTCTGATGTTCTAAACAAGTAGATATTTTTATCATGTAGAATCCAAATATACCTCCCACAATGTTCTTTCCAGGAAATCAGTTGTATGGAGACCTCAGATACACGTGATTGTAGTGGAACATCACTTTGCTTTTTGTATTAAGAAAGATTTTCATGTAAAGCTCTTTGACAAAGAAGAGGTAAAAGGAACTTTATGTCAAAGAGAAGATGTTTCTTTGAATGTGTGCTATTTTAAGTATATGAATAATTTTGAGCATTGGTTTTTGTAATTGGAATAACATTAATTTTTTTACAGCTATATTTCAGGGTCTTCTACTGTACCAGCTTGAAGCCTCATTCTTCAAAACTTTGTGTATAATTCTATTAGCAGACATACATGGCTGAGCCTTTGGTACTTTGAGTTTTTTGGGATGGATTTTTTGGCTGAAATATCTTTCTCTTGACTTTTAAAGAATGCAAAAACAAGAGGAGTTTTTATTGAAATGTAATAATTCATTAATTTCCAAGCAATTTACAGGGGCTGAGACATTTTTTCCAATCAAAAGATGCATTACCTAAATTTACTCATTCCAATCTGTCTGTTTCTTACCAGATTACCTTCCAAGTTGGAGAGCAGAGCACAATTATCCTCTTTTATCAGTTCTCAAGTAGTTTGTCTTCCCAGCCTCTAAACATATATCAGTTTTTCCCATGTCTTCCCCTTAAATTACACAGAACAGAGTTTGAAAGTTAGAAGGGAAGGGAAAAGGTTTTTCCAGCCAGTTTACAGATTAACAGTGAAAACATCCTCTGCAGAACCAACTTAAAGAGCTCAAGGTTTTTATGTGAAGTCTCTAATAGAAGGATTGCAAAAAGGATTCAGTTGGACACCTTTTTGTGGTGCCTCAGCTGGTAGTCTGCTCCAGTTTATGTGTTCTGTTCTTAACTTATGTGGTTGTACCTGCCCACACAGGAAACATTTATTGATATTACAGTACATTAAAATTATTTAGAGCAACTTGGTATTTTAATGCATGTACCTTTGTACTTTGACCAGTCATTTTAACACTGTGACAGAAAGTCACTTGTCTGTATAGGTAAAAATGAGAAGGCAAGACTGAACAATTTCTCATTTTAGCAATGAGGAATATCATCTGGTTTATACTGGATGTGCCTTAGCGCAAGCTGGGGGATACATCAGCCTGGGGAAACTTCAAAAGAATCATCTGTTTATTGATTTGTTTGGTTTTGTTTGTTGTTTGGTTTTGGTTTTTCTTTTTTTTTTTTTTCTTCCTTACATTGGTTCATTCATTAGTGTATCTTTCTTTTAGGGTTGAGAAATTATTTGCTTTCTGTCAGACTTCGTATCAACCCTCAATGTTTTCACTTATTAACCTTGTACCTTTTTACTGTCCGAAAAGAACCCAAGCAAAGACTGTAAACATTCTAACTTCACAAAAATAGCATGTCTTCTTTTTTTTTTTTTTTTAAAACGTTCTCATAAGCAAGAAAACAAGGTCACTCTAACGTTTGTGGTCACTAAGATATTGCCTCTGCAGCATTGTTGTTTAATTTGCTTACATCAGGAAAATGTTAGTCTTAAATTTTTGCAATTTGTACTCATATAAAATTAAAAAATCATCAATACTGTCAAAGATTCTGGTAGAAATTTTGCCTATGTTTATCAGATTGGAATGATTTTAATAATCCTTTGGATTTTGATTGTTTTGGGCTTCATCAGCCTCAAAGTCAAAGGTGAAGTTTCTATTTTTTCTGTTAGGACTGTTTTCTCAGTACAAGAAACTGCCTCTTCCGTGCCATTTGGGAAGTTCTTTGGTCAGAACAGATACATGTTCCTGTCTGACTTCCTAAGACACGCAGTCTAGATTAATCAGAATAGTGTTTAATAACATTTATAACATGAGACCAAGCCTTAAGTGTGGGGTGTTTTTGGTTTTTTTTTCCCCTCTCCATTTGTATTTTGTCAACATTCTTCTCTGGACTGGTAAAACCTCTGTAGTAATGTGCTGGTCTACTTTTGTCATTGCCCAATACTGTAAACACCTGCTTTGTATCAGGTACTGCTACTTTTATAACAAACAGTTTCATAGTTTTGTACTGTTGAATGAGAAAGGGTAGTCAATGATTAATAGTTAAATTACCTTAAATGCAACAGGTTTGGTAAGGTTGACAACTTAGATGTTTCTTATTGAAGGTTTACAACTCCTTTTGAATTAAAAGCTGTGCAACAGAAGGAGAAGATACCAAGTAGTTTACCATACATTTTACAGTACTTAAACTCATGTGAAATGATAGTATATTTATGATTGTATCATCATAAGACTTCGTTATCCTAGTGTTGGGGCATTAACTGAAAGATGGAGCTCAAACTCAGATCTGTTTTTGCTAGGAGTTTTGATACAGTTTTTAGCATATCCTTGGATTGCTGCATTTCTGATGTTCTGAAAGTTATTATCTATTCAAATAAGAACTCAGAGCTATAGAAACAAGCAGAGGAATATTTCCATCCTACTGCCATGCATAAATGTTGCCAGAAAAATCATAATTTAGATTTTACATAAACAAAACATACCTCCATATAAACATCACCATTAAACCTGGTTAATTTTCACCAGGTGGAATTAACTTGATCATGCATGTAGAATAGTATTGAATATTTGTGAGTGATAAAACAATTTTATATTTGTTATACTTGGGTATTTTCTTATGTCTCTTTACAGTAGATAACTGAGGACTTACTTGTTCTTTCACATGATAATACCAGAGCCACTAGTACAGTATTGTTATTCCCCCAAAATTTTTGCTTCATGATCTTTTTAAATCTTTGCAGTGGTAATCTTTATGCTGTGCCAATGTAATTAAGAGTTCAAGCTAGAATTGTAATGAAAACTGGACCTATTGGATATATCATTGTTAGGACAGAAAAAGGACACATTTCTGAAGGTGCCTGCTAATATCATGCTTTACTCTCCTTTGTTTCAGTTTCCCTTTTGTTAAAAAAGTATATAAATTGACAATAAACCTCAGATCTCTCCCCCTTCTTACCACACTGTGTAGTAGAGGACAACTCATACCTGTGTCTTAAGATCTGCAGATCTTCAGGATAGCAGTTTTCAGTTTGGTGCTTGTATAGCAGGAACCACAATGGCCAGGCAGTGGAAGGGCATCCTATTACGGACAATGGATGGTGATCCTTTTTGTGTGTGTGCAGAGGCAGGAACTGCCTGACACACCTTCCACCTGGGCTCAGGGTTTCCAAACTTTTCTAGCAATTGATTCTTCCTATTAACAAGAGGCATATGTCTCTAGCAAGTGATGAAATTCTGAAGTTGTAAGCAGAGATAACAGTTGCCCAGTGGCCATATTCGCCTTGTTTGTCTTCAACATATTTAAAGCTGTTACTTTTGAGGGCATTCACACCATTATGGCTGCCTTTAATTTGTGAACAAAGATAAAGGGAAACCTTCAAGACAGTGTACTTAAGCATGTCTCTCATGTTAGAGTCCTGATGGGAGTCACCTCAAATGGGAAGGTTTAAAAAAAATGCTAATCAGGCCAAAGAAGGGCAGTTGTGGGAGGAGGAATTAAGAGGGAGAAGAAATTAGACCTCTGCTCTAGTAACAATGTGAACTTTCTTTTCTCCTGTTTCAGTCACAGAACATTCATTTGCAGCTAATCAGCTCATATTTTAGCCCAATAGTGTACATGATATTTAATGCTTAAATCTCAAGAGAGAAATATATATCGGTTATCTTAGAGGTGTTCCTGTGCTTCTAATTAGGGTACTGCTGAATTGTTCCTGCCTGTTTCTGGTATGTATGCATATGCTGCATACTGGTATGTCTATCTTTTTGCTTCATAACTTGATATTATATCCACAGGAAAACAAGATACACTAGATTGCCTTGTGATCAGAATGGGATTTTTCATTTACTGCATTCTTAGGCTATAAATAGCCTTTTTATATTAGTTATGTTATGATAACTCCTCTTACTGATTACATTAAGACTTGGCGTTTATGAACAGCTGCAAGCTCTTGATAATGGCACAGAAATGGTATCAGCTGTTGAGAAACAGGCTGGAAGTTTGCAAGAATTTATTCTCATAATCACTAGCATTTACTGCTATGTAGTGAGGAGGAAGCCCATGCAATAGAAGGGTTTTCTTATATAACTCAGCTGACAGAACTTTATCCGTGTGCTTTTCTATTGGGCTTGAACCTATTGATCGCAAAAATAGGCAACTGAAAAGCTTTGCAAGGAGCACGTGTATCAATGTTTAAAGATCTAGCAAGTTTGTGAGGAGAATTAGTGAGAATGAAAAACTGCATTAAAGAGCAATATTCAGATTTTTGCCATTGTTCTTGCAATGCAAACCCTTCCATTTTATTAAGCAGAGAGGATCTGCCCAATTTCTTCCCAATAAAATAATTTCTCATTGGGCCTGAAGGAAAAGTGTCCATATCCTGATATTCATACTTTAGTTTCTATGTAGTATTTTAGCACATCATCTTTATATCTATTTGTTCTCATTAAGTTATATTTTAAAGTGATTTTCTTCTTTTAAAATTTCTCAAAGTATGGGATCACTGGAACAGCTGAAGGATGAAGTCATCATGGTTGGATGTTATTTTTCTTCTGGGATGGAGACTTCCCAAATCTTAAATGAGTTTCTTAAAAAAACTACTCATCTTTTCAGGCCCAAAGGAAAGGAATTTGTAGAATAATTGCAAGGAAGTAGTGTGTAAGTTAGTGGAGCGGAAAGGTCTAGGCTTTTTCTATAGAGTTATTGTGGAGAATTGATGAAAAAATAGTCTTTGTATTTGGGGCTTATACATTCATACAAACCTTATATGAATCTCTTACTATTTTCCTAAACTATTACAGCAGGATTACAATTTTGAAGTAGGGATTATACTTACCCAAGTATGGATATCATGACCTGAAAAAGGATTCTTACATACTCCTCTAAATAAGAGAATACATGCTGTTGTGACTCCAAGATAGATTATGCATTTTTACCAAGTCAGTCTAGGTGGTCACAATGTGCCTTGAGGAAAGGACATGGTTTGTGCAGCTCTTCTACTTTCTAGAGTGCTGTTTCTTGATTTCTGTGTAACAGAAATACTAACATGAGAAAGGCTTCTCTTTCTCAATGAAACTAGCTCCTTCAGAAGGCAAATGTGGAGACAGTAAAACGGAAGTCAGTGATTCAGCTGTGGCACTCATTGTCTGTCTTACGTGTCTTCATTCCTTCACTTTCTTTCTGTGATCTGTATTTCTCTTTGCTTTGGTTCTATATGTGTCATTAAACACATTTTCCTGTGAAAAACTGATTCTTAATACATTATTTTCTAATACAACCAGCCTGTGATCTTGCTGTCAGAAAATACAGTCACTGGGAATTTTTATCCAAGAATCCTATTTTATGTCTAAGGGTCAGTTTAACTCAGTTATATCCATAGCTGTAGCCAGGGGGACGAAGGAAGCTGACACGTGGGAAAGATAGTGTTAAAATGGAGGAGTTCAGAGTTCATGTGGTATATGTTTCTTGGCCAACAAAACAGTGATCTGCTGAGAATAAAAAAATAACATATTTGGGGGTGCCTTTTCAGTGCAGGGTTTGAGATCCAGGGTTATCTTGCTTTGCCCTTAAACTGCTCTAGTATGGTGTGTTGTTTGTAATGCATGGCTCATCCATGCAAGGGCTAGAAGGGAAAGAGCTGAAATTAGGAATTGTGCTTGTTCTTTTTCTTTTTTGTGGTGCATTAATCTTTTAAAATAGAAGCATTTTTATAGGTGGATAATTGCATGAAGAGACAGAAGAGAAGAGATCACAGTGGCTCGAGCTTTTTTGTGAAGTTCCTAGGTACATTATATCTATGTTGCTTCACAGGTAGAACAGTCTGTGCAACTCTATCTGCATATCTTGACCCTCTTAAGAAGTTGGGCTGTATGTTCTATTTGAATACTAAGACCTTGCTACATTTCTTTGTGTAAGGGAATATAGGGGTAGAAAGACGTCATCTAACTTTGAAACCTTTCTTTTGTAGGGTGGTTTTAAAGAAACTGGTTATTTGTTAAGCATATGGAAATACACCTATATGAAAATACCCGCTAAGTGTTTCTGTGGTCACATAGTAACTGACTTTTCTTCAAGAGACAAAGAGCCTGTCTGTGCCAGGCAGCCAGGAGCACTCTCTCAAGGAAGTGCAGGTAGCACCATGAATAAGTTACCACACTTGATGTTGGTCTTGTAATAAACTTCTAATAAACTTCTTCCTTAGCTTAAAGAAAAAACAAATACAAAAAGTGGTATCAAAGTTTTTATAAACCTTAATGGATTTGTATTGTCTAGATTTTTTTTTTCTCATCTACAGAAGCAAAAGCTGAGTCTGATTTGCTCTTGTTACTTATAAATACCCACATTCCTTCATTATATCTGGCAGAGCTAGGAATAGATCAGCTCTTGTGACTCCATATTCAGTGCCTTAAGGACATCACTGACCTTCCTCCACTAGCAGGATATCTCTATTCCATATGTTGTTATAAAACCCTTCCTTGGAGCTACTAATTTACTAAGGGCATTTCAATTCTTGCCCACTTCATTTAGTCTTGCTTTCTTAAGTAGTAAGAATTAGAAGTGGTTTATATTTTGAAGTATCTAAAAAGTATTTGCACAATGTTTTCACAACTGTATCTGGTAGCCTAGTGACAAAAATAGGAGTGAAAAGCTGCATAAACATGGTCATTTTACAGAGCACTCAAGTAAGTGAGCTGGATCTGATTTCCTTCCTGTCCACCGGCACCAGAAAAATTCTTTGCAAACCTGTCATGGACAAGTCACATCTTTTATCTGTAGGAAAAAAAAAAAGGGTGGTTATGGATGTTTCCCTGAAGGCATAATTGGCTTTCAAAACCTTTCTGTATCTCATGTTTATCAACAAAAGTCCTCTTGACTTTCACATGGTGAAGTGATTCTGCAAGGTTTGTGCTTAGAAATTGAGATGTATTTTATTAAATTTGTTTTATTAAATGTATGTTTGTGAAATTTAAGAAAGTATTCCTTTATGTTATTTTTAGTACTCTTGGGTGCAACTGATGTTTACTTTCATTGGTATACATAAATTACTGTAGTATTTTTATTTAAAATCTAATAGTTATTTGAGTATTGGATTTTTGTTACCAAGTCAAATACAACACAAGTTTTTTCTTACTTTTTGAGTAGATCTGATCTGTATGTGTGATCGGAAAAGATAAAATACAGATAATTTCACTGAGGAAAATAAATCTTTGCTTCACCTTGCAGACAAATAGGTCAGTTTTATTCATAGAGCAAAAAGCTGCACATGCTTCAGGATCCTTCAGTACACAGGGATAAGGAAAAATGGCTTGGGTTATTTTTGTTTCTTTCCCAATAAAGTCAGTAATGCAGTGCTCTAAGTTTTACAGTTACTATTTCCCAAACGTTTTTTCATAAGAGCCAAGGAAAAAAGATTGTAGAGGGAGTTTTTCGTCCTGGTGCTGCAAACATATGCATGTTTAATATTCCTGTGAGTAAAATGCCTACAGGATCAGGCTCTTGTACCACAAGTTGTTTTTTAAATCTTACAGTAAAATTTTGGAGCTGTATTATAGAATATATTATAGAAAAGAATCTAGAAAGTGATAGAATTTTGAAACCATGCTCCCATAGGAAATAAAAACTGTGTGCCTGAAAGGTAAAAACTTAATTGCAAACACTTGACATTTATCATAGCTATCTCTAGTATAAAAGGTTGTTAATTCCAAATGTTACAGAATTAACACTTTAAACTTGATCTCAGGAATACTTTTTATTTTCTCAAAACAGTCTTAAGGATTTTGGACTGGAGTTTCAGAGACAAAAATAAAAGTAAATAAATACCTTAAACCTGGAAGACTAGTTGCTATGGATCTCTTGGTGCTATAGACTGAATGTAAAATGAGTCAGAGTTAAAACTGAACCTTTATTAATGAGACAAGGAAATGGGTAGTATCTGCTGTATTTTAACTGGTTTCATAGCTTTATTAAAAGCTCTTATTTTAAAGCTAACTGAATAAGGATCAAATGTCTGTCTCCAGAGAAATTCTCTTTGTGACTTGGCATCAGTTTCTTATCAGTTTTTTTCCATCTTGTGTGTCTCAATCAAGGACAACAGGTTTTGAAAGTTTAGGAAAATATTTGTCTTTACTTCCTATTCCTTGGCAGTATTTTATTACTATTTGAGAGCTGCTGGTAAAATGCCAGGGCAATGCAGGTTTTAGTTTTTGGGAGGGAGCTGTATTTTTTTTTTTTGTATTTATGGTGTTTGTTCCTCTTGTTCATCAACAGAACTTGCCTAAGCCCTACAGATTTCAGGATTTCAGGAAGGTGATTTAAGCATGAAAACAGATGCTTTGAATCCATGGATTTTGAAGTATCTTGTTGGTGCCAGTGAGTTGTTATGTTTTGCCGTTTAGAAAACTCTCCAAAATAGAAAATTACATGCAACAAATTGCTTATTTTTAATTTGCCAGTATATAGTTTCTTATGTTTTGGAGATGAGATTCTTTTCTAGGTATTTTGGCATTACTACAGTGTGCTCATTTCCAATTACTGAGGTAAAAATGCTCTAAATATGATCTAGTGAAATTTAGCCTGGATTACTGTAATATTTACCAAGTCAGTTTTGAATACTAATAGGGCATATACATCAGATGTGTGCTCAGTAACATACTGCATACGAAACTACAGCAGCTATCACATCTGATATGTTATTGTTTGACATGCCATGAATACTGAGCACAGATAATTTTTTTGGAATATCTGCAATCTTTGGCTAAGGTGAACAATGTTTGTGATGAGAACTGCTTATTCAAGAATTATGAAAGAAATATCCAATATCACAGTTCTAACATCTGTTCAATAATTAGGTTTACAACAGAATTACTGCTTAGTCATGCTGCATAAAAGCAGAAAACTGTTTTTCTGCTATTAAGCACATTATGAGACCTTTAAAAAAAGATTGAAGCTTGTCTTATCAATTAAGCAATGCAAAATGTTACCCTTTTTGACAAAGAAGGAAAGAAGAAACCCTGACTTCCTTAGTCAAACCATGTTACTGTAAACAAATTTGATACATAAAGTAATTATGTGAGTGGAGGTGATCAAAAACTTGAGTTCATAAAACAGTCTTTACTCGTAACATTTTGTGTGCCACATTTTCAGACCTTGGTTGCATTGCAATGGTAGAAATGGCATTACTTAAAGTAAAAGGGGTGTTTTGCTTCTGCTTTGAATACAGGTAGTTAAGAATCAGAGAATTGAATTCCATGGATTCACTGCATCTATTCTTATGCTCAGTTTCTTTCCTGGATCCTTAAGATCAGGAGTGCTGAAGAATATTTGGTTTGCTGGAAAAAGCCAGGAAAAAGCCCCAAGACTGTAACCACTCAGTGTGAAGTGTCGGAATGCAGACTTTAACGATTTGGTTTTTGTTTTGACAGTGAAGACAAAGTTCTGAGTGATAGAAATGCATGTTGTTCTGCTTATTTTTATAGCCAGAGATAGTCAGCGTGGGTCCTTCCAAGGACAGAAGACAAGTTTTCAAGCTCTTTGGTTGGTTGATTTCTAGTTTGTCCTACCCCAGTGTCTTCTGTCATTGGCTTTGAGTAGGACTGAATTCACATAAATGGAGTGACATTTACTAGAGCCTTAGTCTTTTCTTTGTGCTGACTCTCCAATATTTAGGCTATGAGAAATTAGGCTTCAAGGAATATTGCTAACTGCTTTGTTCTGCTTCACATTATCGTCTGGATGAAGGTTGGTGAGTTCTGTGAAAAGCAGACATGAGTTTGTCTTCCAGAAGAGTAACACTGCCTGCAGTTATGCCAATAACTTTGCAGAAAAGGGTATGACATTTAAATCAATCTTGTTATTCTGACATTAGTATGAGTTGGTAACAATGTTTAAATGTAGCTATATTTATTTGTTCAGTTTTTAAAAAAAATTATTTCTCTAGTGCAATAAGAATGTTTCTTTTGTCACAAACATAGATATTTTTATTTCTTTATGTGAAAAATGTTTGCATAATATACACAAATATATATGTGTACATAACTGATTTATTGGTGCTTTTTTTTCTCAGTATAATTTTGTACTTTGTACAAGAAATTATTTTTCTTACAGATTAATGTTTTAAAATATAAAGTGTCATGATTGCATTGAGGTATACCTCTGTGGAATGCTGTGGTACTGTTCCTAACGCAGGATTGCTGGAGTCTGCTTCCACAGGTTTCAGATCAGCCTTAAACATAACATACTTTTTCCTACCTTTTCTGCCTAACACCTTAATAGTGGATGGCCCATCAGGTATTTTGGGAATCAGGATGACACTGTCCAGTGTTTCTCCATAGCCACTGTACTTGCCTTTTTCTTGTTGTCTCAATATAAAGTGGAAGCAATGCAAAATCATTACATCTATGTGCACTAGGATTGCTTAGTGTAACTGCAATTGGGGGTATCTGTGAAGTTAAAAATACACGCAGAAATGAAGTATGGAAATACGACTCTCTGCCGAGCCACATGTATTAACTTATGAGAAGTTAGTTCAAACAAGCTGTAAGTTATTAATTTGTTCGATTTATTTTGTAAATGTGTAGATATTTTTCAAAACCTTATTGCTGCATAATGTGCCTGACTCACTGTTAATAGACTCTTCTGTTACTCAGAGGCTTTTATGAAAAATGAAAGTTCATTGAAATATTACTACAGTATTAAATGGTTCTAATGAGCAATTTATATACAGCATGCTGTATATACTTGTGGCATAAATCCAGTGGGTCTAAACTAGTATATGAACACATAGCTTTTATTAATTTGGGATATATAGTCTTTTGGATTATTTCATTGTTTGAGTTGGAGGGGAAGCCTGTGAACATACAGTTTTATTGAGATTGATTTTTACAGATTAGATTATACTACTCTTTTAATAGCACGATAACATACTACTTTTCCGGTATAGTAACTTTCAGATTTAAATATGTGGAAGATGTGCCCTTACACAGTGTTATCTAACAATTTGCTGTATCTGTTACACTTCTCAAAAATATTCTTTTAAAAATTGTGGTTTAGCTTCTCAGCTCTCATCCTCTCAATGCTGTGGTTCCCTCCCCTTCCTCTCTTCCTTCCCCCAACACCCCTTCAAATCTCAAATCTTCAGTTGTCATAGTTATTTTATTTTTGTCTGGGTTTTGATATTTGCATGTTAGGAGAGGGAGGTCTTTGTTCTTGCAGCGTGTAGTTGTGTTAGACTCCTCTGGTATGCACACAGCAGTACTTGGTGCTGTGTGGGAGGGGAGAGATGTGTAAGTTTGCTCAATCTAGCGTTCAGAAGGCTAGGACACTCAGTTTTAACTATACTGTATGTTTCAGTTTTGCGCTTTTTTTTGATATTGTAAGGTAAGAATCATTCTCTGAGGAAATGTAAGAGTTTTTCTCTCTTGACAAATTCACAGTAAGATAAATTTCTGTGCATTCTCTCTCATTTTTTCTTTTCATGCTACTATCAAATTAGCTGTCAACTAATTAACTAATAGCAACTAGCTATTGGTTTTAATTCGCTTTATCTATGCATTTGGAAAGCCCAAAATAAAATCAGTGGAAGTAGTAGGAGGAAGCAGCACAGGATGTTGCCTTAGGTAGGCAGCTATTGGGTTGCAAAAAATTCCTGAATGCATGGTCCTCACTGAGGGCTCACTCGATGCCAAATTTAATAGGCTTGTTTATGCTTGTGATGCTTTTATCTGTGCATGTAGAATTCCTCCTGAAAGTATCTCTTCTTTGTATTCAGAAGGTGCTTGTCTTGTTTCTGTAGCAATATCCTAATTGCTAGAACTGGAATACTGCAGGAAGGGAAGGTAGGAAGGCAGACAAGAAAGAGCCATGCTTGTAAGGGGTAGCCTGTGCATGTGTAAATTTATCCTTGTTTCTCATGGACATTAGAAGCTTAGAAATACTCTTTGGCTTAAAGTAATGCAATTTCTATTTTATGTGGCACAAGAAGGACCTGGAAAAGTAGAAATGTTACATTAACACTGCATAGCCAAGAGAAGCTTAAGCGTTAGCTCATGAAGTGTATGGGGTCATTATTAGCTCATGAATGGGTAATTGTGTAAGAAGTCTAGTTTAATTATGGTGCTCCAAAAATTGCAAGTCTTTCCCCCCCCCTTTATTTTTTCTTCCTCACAAAATGTAAAATTTTGTGTTGTCAATGCTCTAATCTGACTGTTCTGCCAATTTCTTGAACACATAGGTTTTTCCTCATTTTCATTCCAAATGTCTAATATGCTTTGTCTGAAGTTATTTCATACATTCTAAAAATCTGTTTTAAAATCCAATGTGAACTGCTTTTCACAGTTGACATGTTTATTCCTAAGTAATATATTTTTAGCTATAGTTACTGGGCCTTATTTAGGTTCCAAGAGGTCTTTTAGCACAGACAGGAAAATTACATGCTTAATAAATATAGGGAATTATGTATATTGAGTACTATCACAACTGGATTTATAGGATGTATAGACTACACGTATAAGTAATCCAATTCAGAGTAAATGACTTCTCTATGAATAACTTTGTACTCCTCTGAAAGTGGTTTTAAGAAATTAGATTTGAAAGGTCATAATGCATTCAAGACATTGGTTTACAGTCAAAGACCAATCATTTATAAACACAATTATAAACACTCACAAATCCACTAGACCTGTTACATGCTAAGAAGAAGAAGAAGACCTTGTACCTGATGTTGGGTACAAGGTGTATGAACAGAGAGATTTGTAGTTCTTCTCTACAGCAGCAGGGAACTTCAAAGCACGCTGGGTCGGATGCTGTTAAAAAGCATTGTGTACATAGGCAATATGAATTGCAGCTGAATAATTTCCAGTGGTTCTTGAAGAGATTGCATAGTGCCTTTTAAATGGAAGAAATATTGATTAGAAAATGAGGATATGATTTAGATTGCTCAAATCTAGGGCTGTGGTATAAGCATGCAAATTTCAAGATTCTCTTGCATCTTTCTTTCATCTATTTTTCTGGCCTGAAATCACATGTTTTAATCAACACTTGCCCCTCCCCCAAGGAAAAATGGTCACTTAAGCCAAATTGTACTGAGAATTAGTAATGTCTGTCTGCAAGGCTAAGAGCATGAAAGTAATTTTTCAGTTTTGCATTTGGTTTCCCAGAGATGAAAGGCCAATGTGCTAATCTAGGAATTTTACATAAGGCACTTTAAGTGACATGATAATGGGGTCATTAAATGGATACCTTTTATAAAATAACTGGAGGCAGACCAAGCATTCATGTATGAAACTTCTCTTTGTAAGGACAGTTTGAAAAATAGTAATTTAAAGATGCGTAAACAACACCAGTGCCCTTTTTGTCTTTTGTACTGTAATAGAAATAAAAGAAATACCGTAAGAAATAATATAATCCAAGACCAGGTTGCATGGGGCTTTGCGCAATCTGGTCTAGTGGATGGGGCCCCTGCCCATGGCAGAAGGGTTGGAACTAGATGATCTTTAAGGTGCCTTCCAACCCAAACCGTTCTGTGATGATTCTCTGATTCTATAATACAGTAATAGAATATTTCTATAATACAATACATCCTGTAAAGTTTTGAAGACAGATGAGAGGTTTCTGAGAGATGGAGAGAGCAAGCTTTAAAGGCTTTAGGAGCAGTGGTCTGAAAACCTGTGGTGGTTGAAGTGAAATATTTGGAATTTTTATTCAAAATGGAATATGTTTTTTTAATGAAATATTGAAGAGTCTGAGAGAAGGTAATGGGGATAACCGTGGTAAGGGAGTAGGGTGGACCTGACTGGAAATTCAGTAGAGAATTAGGTTTTAGACATAAATTACTAGGACAAAACATCAGGATATGCTACTACTGCATCTGCAGAGTTTGATACAAACAGAGTAAAGATTTTGAGCCAGGACAAGAGTTGAGGAAGGTTGAGAAGGACGAATATATAGCAATGGGCAGAGACCCAAACTGATTTCAGGAAAAGGTTAGTGTGTTTTTTGAAAGAATTTTATGCTTAAAATTTAGAGAAGGCCAAGATAGAATGTAGGCTCACAGAAAGGTCTTGCCACCTTTGTGTGTGCATTTTTTTTGTGGACATCTGGAATTCCTGCTTGCTCTTAATACATAATAACTTTGTGAAATTACAAGTATCTACCTGAGATACTTGTCTCAGGGAGCATACAACTTTCATGGGGGCCGTGAAAGATTAATGAACTGCCTAAGATTGTCTTCTGTCGGACAATACTTGCAGATACTAAGTTACCTATTTGTGGTAGAGGATGACATGAGGCTAGAGATTCAGTTTGTAGGGAAGAAGGAGGGTGGCAGACTAGCACTTTCTGTCATTGTGGAAGAGCTCTGGTTAGGTCCAGGGGCTGTTGAGGAGAGAGCTACTGACAGCGCTCCTCAAGGGAAGGTATTGCAGCACTTTTCCCCTCCCTTATGATGTTGGCCAAAATAAATCTAGATCTGATACTATACTTAAGAAGGGTTCTAGACCAATTTTTGCATTTAATCTGTAGTCTTTATACTCAAGTGGGCACCAAAAAATGGTTTCTGGTATAGCAGTCATGTACCAGTGGACCAGTCATGTTTTGTGCTTTGACTAGCATGAAACCAGTAAAGCTTCCTACTGTTTTTATTGTGTAGAAAAATGATCCTACATGAATGAAATCAAAATTGGACTAACTTTAGCAGTCCCTATGGTTCAGGTGCAGGTGGGGAGAGGGAGGATTTTTCTATCCTGTGACATTCCAGTCTCTACAAGCAATCACATTTTACGGAATATTTTGTATACAAAATTGTCAGTGATCTTGGGATTTAAAATGTATAGCACTATGCTGCATAGTTGCTGGGAAAGGTTGATAGGGTTGTGTGTGCGTGTGCACATGAGAGGCTGAGTAGTAAGTGCACAAAGCTTTTTAAGAAGTCTTTCAAAATCTCAGTGGTTTAATACATTTGGTCATTACTTGTCCTTTGTATAGTTTGACAAGGTTTAGTGGCACAATTAATGTTGCACTCTGTCTCCTCTCTGTCTTCAGTTCTTGAACAGATCTTTGATATGTTTTTCAGTTTCTTCTTGCCTTCTTTGAACATCTAACATTCTTCATACAGTAACCAAGGAAATTGGCAGTGTTTAGTGCCCTACTCTGCTCATAATCCTTTTCTGTGCGCAGAAATCCTTTGGAAAAAACCCCAGCTTTTTCATCAATTGCAGAAAGTGTTTGGCCATTTCCTAGCTCTAGTACTTTAGTATCCTCTTGAATAAATTAGGCTTCAAGAAGTCAGAACTTGACCTTCAGACTGCGTTATCTAGCCTTGAAGTATATCAAGAGCTATTGCTGAATAGTTATTTCTGCTAAAGTAAACCCTGTGCTGATTATGCTGCATTGCTGTATATGAAGGAAGAAACTCCATAAACAGCACACAAGGTGTTGGCATCAGTCTTATGTGAAAGATCAATTTCCCTTATATGTCTTCTGCGTGTTACTTTCAACATGCTATAATACATAAACAAGTACCTGAAAAATTAGATTTTCTTTACTTTTGATAAACTGAAGTTACATCAGTGAATACAAGGAAAATTCATCACATTGAACCAAGGAATTATTCATATTTAAAGTCACTTTCTTCTGCATTTTAATGCTGTTGCTATGGGTACTGCTCATGCCCCATGCTTCGCCACTCCTTGCTTTCCTGCCTGTGGGTCAGGAACAGAGGCAAGACCAGCCCAACAAAACAACTGCTGCCTTAAGGACCTAAAGAAGAAGTTATGACTGAATCATGTAGTGGTTTGCATGGCAAATTTTTGGTAGCAGGGGGAGGGGAGGTCTACACAAGTGGCTTCTGTGAGAATCTGCTAGAAAGTTCCCTCCATGTCCAATAGAGCCAATGTCAGCCACCTCCAAGACAGACCCTTCACTGGCCAAGAGTGAGCCCTTCAGTGACAGTGATAGCACCCCTTTAATAATGTATTTAAGAAGGGGAAAAAGGTTGCTGTGCCACTGCAGTTGGAGAGAGAGTATATGAGAGGAACAGACACCAAGACACCAAGGTCGGTGAGGAATGGAGGGGGAGGAGGTGCTGCAGGCACTGGCATAGAGATTCCCCTGCAGCCTGTGGTGCAGACTGTGGAGAGGCAGCTGTGCCTCTGCAGCCCTTGGAGGTCCAGTGGGGGCACAGAGGCTTGGAGGCTCCACACCAGAGCAGGTGGATGCCAGAAGAAGGCTGTAACCCCTCTGGAAAGCCCACACTGGAGCAGGCTCCTGGCAGGACCTGTGGAGAGAGAAGTCCACACTGGAGCAGGGGCAGAATGTGAGTCCTTCCTTCCCATGAGGAGGAAGGAGCGTCAGAGACAAGGTGTAATGTACTGACTGCAACACATGTTCCCAGTCCCCCTGTGCTGCTGGTGGGGAGGAGGTAGAGAAAATTGGAAGTGAAGTTGAACTTTGGAAGAAGGGAGGGGTGGAGCAAGGTGTTTTAAGATTTTCTTTCTCATTACCCTTCTCTGATTTGATTGGTAATAAAACTGATTTCCCCAAGTCAAGTCTGTTTGGCCTGTGATGGTAATTAGTGAAGTAATCTCTCCCTGCCTTTATCTTGACCACAAGCTTTTTGTTATATTTTCTCTCTTCTGTCCAGCTGAGGCGGGAAGTGATAGAGTGACTTTGGTGGGCACCTGGTTTCTACACAAGGTCAACCCACTACAGATCAAAACTTCTGAACCAATATAATTTAGTTGTAACAGTGGAAATTTTAGCCTGGTTCCAGTTCATCTAAGTCTCTTAAAATGACAGTGACTTACTAAAGTTTCTGTTTTGAAGTTGTCCTTATTCAGTTGCTTTCAACCCTTTATTTGTGTTTACATTATTTCAAGGCAACGAGTTTCTCATAGTTTAAAGTAGTTATATAAGAGTGGATTTATTCTGCCACAGTACAGTTTGTAATGGGTGCCTTGGGAACAGTACAAAGCAAGGCAAGTCAGACCTGAAGTTACACTTTCCAAGAATACACATCCAGCTTCTTGACCCCGAGTTGACAGGCTCTCAGCATATTTCTCATATTTCATCAGAGTTCTCATATTTCATCTCCTTTTTCTGGCAGGTCCTAATGGCTCTCTTGGACTGCTGACCAATATCTTTACCAATAGTGATGCTTGGGCATCAAAAATATTAACTTGGAAAGGCATCTTTCATTCCTTTCTTTTCTGTGCCTTGTACATCCCTGTGGTTACAACTTCTTGCAATTTGTATTTTTGTGATACCTTTTCTGTTTGACTCCAGTAAAATTCTTATGAAGGACTGAGACCTGGGAGGAGGTGTTCAGTTAATATCCTTAATGCTTTTCCTTTATTTCCTACTAGCATTCCCCCCATTCTTTAGTGTACTCTGATTTCTTTACAGTCTTTTTCATCACTCTTGTTGCATATTGTATCATTTCTACTGACAACCTTTGCCCTAGACCACTTAGACTGTTTTTCTGAACTAGTTAACACCTTTCTCCAAGACTTTAGCAATTCCGTGGTATCTAGATTGAATAGCAGTTGGAGCCCTCTGCTTGTCTTGTATTAGCTTGGCAGCCAGACTTCAATAGCTCATCATATTATCCATCAGCTGCATAGGCAAACCCTCAATGTTGTGATTTTTCCTTTGGTCCTGTTGATTGTAACTTGTTGGATTGCTGTCTGTCACCATCTTTTTGGGTATCCTGCTTGACAAGACTTTTAGGATGATCATAACACAAATAAAATACATAAATACATTTATGGTAATATGAACGTGGCTTGTGTGTGGGAAAGAGAAGCATCAGCCAGACAACCCAGGAGACCTCTGAATGTAGGGTATGACAGCATGCGTAGAGATGGGAAATGTGCTACTGACTTCTCAGTTTTCCTGTATGACTGAAGGCTGTTCAGTCTACATCCCTCATTTTCATTTTAGAACAAATTATTAGAGGTAAACATTGTCAAAACAGACTAGATTTCTGAAATGATTAGTGTCCCCTTTTTACTGCATCACCCACTTATAATTATCTTCCTACTTCACTTTGGTCACATTTTAGTCTCCTGCACTGCGTGATTATTACATTTTTGCCAACAATTACAGGGCCTAATTTCCATGCCCAGGCTCCCCTTGTCTTTATTTCTGTTTCTGTAGGGGTCTGGATTTGTTTGCACAATTTGCTGACAAATCTGTAACAACACAACAGTGTATAGTTGGTTTTACATGGTCTGAGTAGACTTAGTAGCTTTATTGCAGGATTTACTCTTTATTTGGATTTTATGCTTTGGCCAGAGGGAACAATGCTATGTGAATAAAGTAAAAGACAGGTTCAGAAGTGCTGAGGGATAAAATGTTCTATGAGAATAGTTATCCCACAACAGTTAAACCTTGCTGTTATATTCCACTGGAGACTAGAAAGAGATACCCAGAGATGATGATAGTACAGAACTCTAGGGTGTTATAGTCTCACCCAACAAAGCAAGTTTTTTTGTGTTATACCAAATGGCAAAGTATTTCAGCATTCTAAACCAACCATTTATTATAGTGGGTTAACCTACATGGCCTTTGTCATACTTACTCTGGACATTCCTTCTACCACTCCAGAAATTCAGAGAAAATTTCCAAACTATATCTTCTTTAGCAAATATTATAAACTTTGCTTTGTCTTAGAGTCTGCATTTCTCTCTAGCGACATTCATGGGAACACATAGCTTATACAGTTGATGACAAAGGCATTCTTCTATTTGAAGCCATGTTGCAGTTCAAGCCTAAACTTCTGTATAAAATTGTTGAAGTAAAAGAGTTTTAGGAAAAAATCTGGTTTCCTTTTTTTTTTTTTTTCTTATTTAAAAAAATCTATTTCAGGACTGCTGCAAAGGAAATGAGAAAATAATTGGACTCTTAACTGTTATTCAGAGACTTGGTCTTTCTCACCTTCAGCAAGAGATCTGCTCTACTGAGAAACCAGCAACATAGTGTGAAAAACCTGGTAGAAACAATAGGTGTACTTCTTTTTATAGCTGGTATCTCTTCAGAAACATAGACTGCAGCCAGAACGTGGCAGTAACAGATTTGCTTTCTCTTGTGCTGGAACACAGCATTCTATTTATCTCTGACAAGCGAAGGATATGTTGGACAAACTGCACTATTAAATACAGAAAGCCTCATTTAAATAATGTTAGTGCTTTGACATAAATAGGGACAAGCTATTCAAACATCAGCCTGATAACATTTTGCCCTCAACTTTGTTGTATGCAGAAAACAAAAAAAAGTGTATTTTAGTGGCTTTGTAATTAAATTTCTTTCTCCCCTATCTTCATACATGACTTCTGTGGAAAGTAGAATAGTATGTGGATAATTTCTATCATATTTCTAGTTTGGGAGTTAAAACCACTGGTAACTTTTTTTGGAAATAATAAAATACTGAAGTTCCGTCTTAAGTCAGAGTTTTTGACTCCTCTACTATGATTTTCCATCCCTTCCCTCTTTTTAAATCCAGTAAGTCTAACTGGGTATTGTTCCATCAGTATATGGTAAGTACTAATTCTAAGTATTGCTCCTGTGTATAGTAAAAGGTAAAACTGTGTATTACTATTAAATATATAAAAGCTATTTAAAATGAAGAATTAGCAGGCAGTGTAGAAGCAAAGGACTGAAGATATATATAAATATATAAATACCTTAAATTTGCTAATAGGCTAATAAGCTGATCACCTCCACTAAATCAGGTTTTCAGGAAGAAAAGTTCATATGAAAGCACATTTGTATTAACCTGAAAAATCAAGCTTGGTCTGAATGTTGATTTCTTTCAATCGAACAATAAGGCTTTTGAACTTTTATCATAAGGGGCTTAGTTTGGTGGCAACATGTGAAACTCTTAGCCATTACCGAGATGATTTTTGTACCTTGCTAGTTATTTTATCAATTTTCTATCAGTTTTATGAGAAATAATAAGGTGGCTCTGAGTGAAGATACTGTGTCATAGAGCATGTACTTGTAGCCCAGACAACTGAGCTCTGTGGGGTGGACTATATGGGCTGAACTATATGAAAGAGCGTGGTGATGGTGACACTAAGAAGTAGTGATGGCTAAAAGGGAGAATAGCTCTGTGTATAAATATAGTTGTTTGAAAGTTGGATTACATTATCGTCTCAACTGAGTTTTAAGATTACTTTCTCTTGGTTAAAGAATTTTATCCAAGTTTCACTGGAATGTCATCATTTATTTATTTATTTTTAGTGACTAGGAAGGTGTAAAACTTGCCTTCCTAAAAGTCTGCGTACTGGGACTAGATTAACTGGAAAGCCCTGGGTGCTGTGCACTGGAGTTCAGAAGTGACTTACCTTGGATTAGCTCTCTGTAAGGAGTACAAAAAAGACAGGAACAGGGAACATTTTACCTTTCCCAGGGCCAAGAGGCTTTGCAAATAGCTTTGTGTCAGATGTTAAATGTACACAGCATTACTCAATAATATAATGAAAAATAACTAAGACTTATTTTTGTCATGGCTTGTAAGGCATGGGTCCTCCACTCTGATTCAAGGGTTAGTGTGAGTAAGAGTCTGAAATTACTTGGCCATAGACAGCTGCTCTAAAAATGAGCTGTTCCTTCCAAGTTCATCTTTATTTTGCAGTCTCTGACTTCGTAACTATTTAATCTTCATAATGGCCCTTCTTTTGAAGGACTTGGGGAAAGTCATTGATACCAATCAGGGTGAACTGCATTACCCCACCGAGATTTTTCAGAATTATGATGATTACTCGCGACCACTCTAGGAACTACTATGAACAAGATGGGAAAAGGTTTTCAGAATTTTAAGAATAGTTTTTCTTCTAGGAAGAGACAGGTTCAGGTAATGTGAACAGATTCTTACCTATCTGCCACGTGATAGGCACTGGTGACTCACTAATTCACAAAGTGATACCCCAATATTAATATTCCCTTGGGATTTTCCTCTTTCTCAAGACTAAACAAAAGTTTATACTCTGTGCACATCAGGTGAAGTAACAGATAGAGCCTAAGCCTCCATTTCTATTGGTGTTAGGATAGGTTGAGGTTTGCCGTTTAAGTTTGATGTTAGACTGTGTAACCTCCTGTTAACTATTTGCCTTTCAGTTTCCAGAGTCCTGTCTATTCAAACTGATAATTTTATTTCACCTGTGAAGACTAGATCTGGGAACCTGTTCTCCCATACCCGTTGTGAATAATTAATGCAAATAAATGATTTAGCTGCTCTGCAGTGTGTTTATCTTGTATAAGTGCTCCTTTGACAGCTTAATCATTTGGCAAGTCTGCTAATTTCCTTTCATTTCTGCTGTTCCATGGGGTTGTATTATTTGAAATTTTTGCTGATAAAGTTTAAATTTCCTCACAACTTTCTAGTAATTCACACACATCTTAACAGTTGTACTTGAAATACGTCTTTAGCTGCTTTTGTTTGGAGTCTGCATAGTCTGAAAAAAGTTTTTGGTCAGGCAGAATAATTTGAGGCTATGTAAATAAATTGTTTCCTTATAAATAATTGCATTCTTTTTAAGGAGTTTATTGTGTGTTTTACTTCTATAGATCCCTTTGCATTTCTCACTCCTTATTTAGTCCTTTGTGGTAATGGCTGTTGAGAAATCTTTCACTTTTAATCTATTTATTAGTGCCATTCTTACTTACAGTATATTGGACTTCACAACATAACTGTTGTCAATTAGTTCTTCAATTACAGTAATTTTTTGAGCCAAGTGTCATATAGTTATTGTATAGTTTGCAATAATCTCACTTTCTGCTCTAGAAGTAGATAGACTAGGAGTTGCTTGTCCCAAAGTGTGGTAGTTGCTTTCTCTAGACTTTGCCTTTTGTTCAGTTTTATACAGGGAAATTAAATCTTCTATAACTATTTTATTACTATTTATAGCTATATTTTGTTTCTGTTGACCGATATTGTTAAAGTGAATGTATCAAGTTCAGGATTAAATAATGGTATTTTGACTTTCCTGTTGTCTTTCAAACCTTGTTTCTCTTCAGTTTTACTGACGTTGTCTTTGACATGATTGCTTGTCAGCATTGTCCTCATTCTGCCATTTTCTCCAGTATCATAATGTGATTGTCATAACCTTCATTTGAAAGAACTTTGCTGGTGTATTTTTACACATAGCTTATTATAATTTGGAGATCTGCATAATTCAACCTCCCTTTTTATAATACAACATATTTACACATCTAAAGCAGTAGTCATATGAGGAAATCTAAGTGCTTTACAAATCTTAATGAGTTCAATCTGTTATCCTACTGTACAGAAAGAGATTTCACTTCCCCTGCCCCATTTTGCAAAAAGGAAACTGAGGGACTAATACTGACTCACCCAAAGTCAGGTGGGAAGTACATATTTTAAAACTAAGAATTGGACCTTGTTGCCTATAGGTAATACAAAGTATTTTTTGCTACTTCTTCATTGATTTGCTATTCAGTTCCTATTTTTGGTGTGATTTTTTCATTCATAGAGTGGTCACGGGTAGTCAGATTCAGTAGGGCATGGAGTTTATACCAGAAGTCTGAGAGAGGAGAGTGACTATGGGCTGCATAATATGGACAGTTGCCATAGTAAACTATGAGAAGACTAATGGAGAAAATAAGTAGAAATTGTTTTAATTGGTAATATGTGCATACCGTTACCCTGAAATTAACCAAGTTTTTCAATACCTTCTAAAAGAATGTTTGGGTCTAAAAAAATTAATTGTATTTTGGGGCAACCAATTCATTCACTGCTAGAGAAACTAACCTTGTCTGTGGTCTTGCATTAAAATAAAGGCTGGAAGTTAACATTATTTTTACTCTTTGAAATGTCATTTTAAAAATGGTTAGATTATGGAAAATGTCTGAGACTTCTCTAGGTTGTGGTGGGAAACATGGGCAATTTTCCTAGACTTTGCTCTTCCTTTCTTGGGAGTTTGGTTTTGTTGCAAGACAGACATAATTGATTATTAATGTTTTTATATCTTTTGGTACTTGCAATCTCAATCTGTCAATAATAGATATGTGTATACAAAGTTCACTTTTGGTCATATGGAAGAACAGCTCCTCCTCCTTTCGGCAACTATTTCCTTCATTGCTGTCCTTTTATTCAGTGGCTTGGCTTACCTTCAATCTCTTCAGATTCATCTCCCGAGTCTTCAGTATGTGTCCTCACAAGCCATATAGGTGCTTAACTTTTCCTTTGTAGTCTTGATGGTCCTACTGAAGAAGGCAACAGTTTTGTTTCATTTCTGGTCACTTCTAAAGTGTCCAATCTGCCTGTTTTGTCTGGGTTTTTGTAAATTTTCTAATTTATACCTTGAGAAGAAAGCAAGATATTCTAAAAAAATAGCTAGACAGGGAGTCTGTGCATGACAGAGGTGTTAAGTCACCAAAGATGCTCACGTCACCTAAGGTACTGCATGTTTTTCTATAGAGGTGCAGTGTTCCTTCTGCCTCTTTAAGCTGTACTGTGTTCCAGAAAAGAAGTCAGGACTTCTACAGTTAAACGTGTGCACTTTGTTTTAATGACAGATGTAGCTTTCTGCAAACTGTGTGAATCCTTTTGGCCTGGAAATCTTCCCTTTGGAGGAAATATTGGAAGCTGGCATTTTGACTGTAGACCAGGATATTTAAAGGGAAAGTCTTGCATTCACAGCTGATAAAGAAGACAGTAACCTTTACTAACATGCTATTTGTTTTTAACCAGTTGGGAGTTAACCTCATATATTTTTATGAATGCCAAATTTTGCTGATTCTCACTCAAATCAAGACAGACTATTGCTACAAGTCATAAACCAGTTTCAAATGCTAGAAATTTCCAAATGTCTCCACTGTAGTTAAAATACACTCCAAATTCCCTTACTCTCTGCCAATATCAATAAGCAAAAAACTTTGTCTAGCAGGGGACAGGGTTGGGAGTTGAACAAATGCTTCAGGCAAATAGCCTGATAGTTAACACTAAAGACAGGGGTTAGCACAGTATCAGGCAGCATTTCAGGGCAAGTATGGCACCCTGGAGTGTAGGACTTTTTATGGCCTGGTTTTGTATACAAGAACTCTGCATTTAACAAAAACGTGCCTGAAATTATAATGTAACTACAAAACTGCGCAGTTTTTAATTCATGTTGGGGGAGGGGAATAAATTTAGAAATCAAGCTGAAGTTAGGTACTTTTATTTTTATAAATAAATGTGGCTTTTTTTTTTTTAAGGTACTGACTACCTAGTGTGTTAATGGCTATACAGGAGCATTAAGAATCATGTAAATGTCAGGTCATATTGATGTAGATACCTAAATATGGAATCCATGTGCTGAGTGGTTCTTTTTCTGTTGGTTCTACCTGGCTTTTTTCACACTTTAGGACTTTGGTTTGAAATGTGAAATTCCTCACTGCAGGGCATATGTTTGTGCTGTTTCTGCAGATTGGAACTTCCGAAACAGATGGCATGAAGATTCTGAAGAATCAGACTTGGACACCCTCTCTTAAAAGTCTACAAACACATTATTTAATTATTGTAGTGGAGATGACAGTTGAGTGTGGAAGAAAACTTGGGGGAGTAGAGTCCAACCTTGCTTCTCTTGCTCCTCCCTCCTCCCACACTGATTACCTTAAGTGCTCTTTTACTTATTCTTTTAAACACTTTCTGATTTCTTTCTCCTTCTGATTATTTTTAGTATAAAAGCTAGGGTATCCTTTTTCTTTTTCTGTATTAAATACTAGGTTATATTTGTCAACATTTATTTTCATTCTGAGTTAATTTGCTTAGTGAAATATAAACAGTAATATATTTTATTTTGAGGCAACATTTCTTAGAAAAATAATTTTTTGAGAGATAAAGATGTGTTATGCATATTTCTGGGAACTTGGCTGATTTTTAGGATATTGAAAAATGCAAAGGGGTTGTGTAGGAATGCTGTACCTCCTTGACTGCTCCCATAGGCAGTGAAAATCATAAATGCTTGTCATGCTGAGCTCGGTGCTTTTCTCTTATGGGAAAATCTTGGAGCTGCTTTTTTCTTACTTCCTGGGGCTTAAATAGAAGCTATTGAGGTATTTCTTTTTCTAACCTTGGGAAGAACTAAGATCTCCTTGTGTTTATAAACTGGACAGGAAAGAAGATTTGAGTGCTACTGGGGCAATTTTTTTTCTGTCTACTAATAGGTATAGTCAAGGAAAGTGAAGCATCTTGCTTTAGAACAAAGTTTGAGAGTGTATGGTAATGAAAACTGTAATGAGAACTTGTTCTCAATTAGCAGCTCTTTTCTTGTCTGCTACTTCTCAGACAAATTTTTCAGGGAAAAAAAAAAGGAAGAGAGTGGAGATGACTGACCAGTCTAACATATGATGATAACCACTAGTAAAATAAAGTGGTCGCTCAAAATTCCTGCATCTTTAGCATAGTCCTGCCACCTTTTAATTCTTAAAGCATCCTCTGCTTCTAAGAAGAGAAGTATTGCAACATAATGCCAAGAAAAAATTGGATTTTGAATTTATCCTTTTTCATCTGATCCCCTCCCCTTGCAATAACTACATTCCCAGCAAATCCTGCAAGAGACTTTACTTCAAACACAGCAGAAAGTGTGGACTGAGCAGTGTCTAATTAAAAAAGCCCTCAAAGATCTAACTGATCTAATGATGAGTTTTACACCTTCATGTTTGTTTCATTAAGGAAAAACTGTGGCAGAAGTTGATGATGGTCTATTAGAGGACTGTCTGTCCGTTGTCTCCTGCTGCATTTGAATCCCTTGCAAGGAAGAGAAAAGGTGCACAGCATTAGTGTTTTATAAGGTAGCAGATGTCATAGCTGTGAGCTGGGGTGATCTGTTGTCCTAGTCTTGCACAGGATTTATTTCCCTGTACTGAGAAAGCTGAGTGACAATACTCACAGAGAATATAAACTGGGGGTTTTTTTCTCATTTTTTTTTCAGTTGTGTTGTTTTGTTTTGCTTTAGCTGTGCTCCCGTAGTCCAAGGCCACCTCCAAGGCTTCCTGCTCCCCGAGCTGAATGGCCACAGGCAGCTCATTATCATGACTTGTGTTGCTGTCTTCAGCATTTTAAAAAGTCTTTTTCTATTTCTTCAGCAATAAGAGTGGAGTCATCTGCACTGCGACTCTTAACCCTTTTAAAAAGAATTTCTGTTAAAATCGTCCGTCAAGAGCCTCAGCATAGGCTCTACGTGCTCCTGCTGTAAAACAAGTGTATCACTGAACTTGATGAGTGCCTGGAGAAAACTGTAGTTGCTGGTACGTGCCATAGGGTCCCTAGCCAGGGTGCTCATGTGCATTCCCACCCTGGCTTTATTGTGAGAATATTGAGAAATAGAATAGAATATTTCAGTTGGAAAGAACTTAAAATGATCATCAATACTTGGAAAGTTGCTCTAATTCTCTCCTTTGCTTTCCCCTTCTATACTGTGTCTCTCCATTCTGGCACTTCAGCCTGTAAAATCCTTTAGGTTCAGACTGATGCAGACTTGCTGGAGAGACTAATGAAGCTGTCCCTGATTTTCAGTGCTGCCCAGAGTAGGACCTGGTTTAAGGTGATGGGATGCGCTTCTGTCATTCACCTCTATGGCCCTCTATCCCATTCACAGTGCACCCTGCAAGACACCTCTTTTAATTTCATCTTTGATTCCTTGTGAAAACTGCAGGGATTTAAATAATTCATGCCAGTTTATCCTGAATGGCCAAACATAATTTCTGTGTAACCGGAGTAGGACTTCTATGCTGTGTGTGTGAAACCAAACTCTGCTGCAAATAGGCTGCGTTGCTGCTGGTCTCTCTTGCTTAGCAGTGGGAACACTGCCAAAGCATAGACATCTTATAAAACCAACCATAACCTTCAACCATGGGTGCTTTGGCAGTATTGAAATCAATTGCAATGCGATCTTTTTGCCTTTTATATTAAATGTAATACTGGCCTGCAGCACAGGCCTGTGGAAACCTTGGATCTACTTTTTGCAACATGTGTGAGAAGAGAGATTTTCCAGCATTTCAGCAATGTGAGTTTAATGTTTGCCATAGCCTGAAGTCTGGTGTCATGGCAAGGGTGGCTTAATATCATGTGGAACTCTTGAGCTGTTATCATTTAGTAGCTGCAATATTAAAGCAAATCATTATGGGCTTCAGGCTGGTTTAATATGCAGGGCCAAAGTTTGTAACAAAACTGCCACATATGTAGTCCCACTGAGAAAAGCAGGTTTTTGGAAAGGAATAAGGCCATCACTGTGCTTCAAACTCTCTATGTGGTTTTCAAATGGAGTTCTTTTTCCTTGATCTGATGTTTGGAAAGCATTAGTGAGCTGATCTGATTTTTTTTTTTTAAATTATGTTTGTGGGTTTGACATTAGTTGGAGAGAAGCAGGTGGCAGGAGATACAGTTGCAGTTCCTTCCTCATGTTCCAGCCAGCTTCAGCTCAAAGCAGAGAAGGCAAGAATGCATTGCTGGTTGTTCATTAGATGCTTGAAATGAGCATGTGTTCCATAAGGCAGCAGTTAAGGACCAACTGATGATAACAAGCTTGTTTGTCTTTAAAGAACTAGTATCTTGCTGTTTAAAGAAAGGTTTACAATGGTATTTAGGTTTTGTGCATAAGCAGGTGAGGTGTGTTCTCCATTCTCATAAATGTGCATACATTCAATAAACTGAGAGGAGTATTTTTGAGGCAAATTAAAAGTGTCTTGAACACCCTTTTATACTGAGGTTGCCTGGTCTTGTCAAAATTTGAAACCTCTCTGTAGAATTATAAGCATCTCAAATCTGATTGCTGTTCTCTCAACTAACTCCTTTATCAAATCTTTCTACAGTTCTGCAGTCAGAGAGTTCTTGAGTTTCACTGTTTATGCTATGTGGTTTCTTTTTCAGCTTACTTAAGGATGTATAATTTCACTGTGTTTATCTACCTCTCTATTAACTTTTTTTTTTAAGTGAACGCATCAGTCTGTCCAGTAGCCAAATTTAGAAGTGGAATATGCTTTGCTCAGCAGTTTTGTTCTCCGTTAAGCCATTGCATTAGAGAGGAATGGCTGTCTTTCTTATTGCATTCTGTGTGTATGGGTTCTTGTCTCAGTCGTTAAGCTGGGAGAGGAACATATTTGGAGTAACCAAAGGAAAGATTAAACTTACGGATATTTTAGGGTTTTTATTTATTACAGGTAATCAAAGTGTATAGTGAAGATGATACTAGCAGAGCTTTGGAAGTACCGAGTGATATAACAGCCAGGGATGTATGTCAGCTCTTGATATTGAAGAACCACTATATTGATGACCACAGCTGGACTCTCTTTGAACAACTTACCCACACAGGTTTAGGTAAGACTTATGCTATATAATGGTGTGTTGGTAAATAAGGTGCTTGGTTTTCATTTTCACATGTTCCAGTAGAACAGCTTGGAAGCAAAATGGTGAGAAGTCTTGTGTGAATTTGTTCTTTTGGGGAATTGTTGCTTCTGATTCTCTTTTTTTGAAAGCACAGCTATTGAGTGGATTTTTTTATGGTACATTTGCCTCACATTGCTTGATCTGCATCTGTATGCGTGATTAGGAAGACACTGACAGTTAAGGTTCTCACTGCAAATTCTTCCTTGCTCTTCCTTGCTGTTCTTTGGCAGTCCTTCCTCTCTTACTGGTATTTCATGCTTATCTCTAGAAAGACTTGGGTTATTTTTTTTGCTAATAAAATCCTGTTTGTTCCAAATACACCTGAGCGAAATCTCTGACATCAGGGACAGAAAGCACTTACACAGTGCTATTCTACCTGGACAGTAGGACTCAGTCCTCAGAAATGTTGGAGTGCACTGTCAGTATTTTCCTTAAGTACAATCAGTTTGGTTAGATTTGTGGAAAACTCTTGGACAGGGCTACTTAAAAAGCAGACCAAAACCATTCTTCTAAACTTCCAGATATGGGCCAATGAACTGTGTTGAAGTGACTCCATGTGTAGTATTTTAAGTTGCTGGAAGCAGGCTGTTCTGAACTCCTTTCACGTCATCAGTGTTCCTCTAGTGTAGTAAACCTCTTTTTCCTATTATACTGTTTAAGTGGTATAATCTGTGGTTTCAGAATATAACTGTAAGTTTAACTTCTGGTCTCTCTTCCTTTTTGAAGTGTATAGATGTCCTTTTGCAGGATAAAAGCAGATAAGGAAAATTAACTATAGTGAGAAAGGGAATGTTTTCAGAGATGTAAAAAATGCAGAACACAGGAAAGACTTCACTTAGCAAGAGATGAGTTTAGAAGCCCATTGCAGCACTGTGTTTCAGTACTGTATTGTATATGGATTTGATAGGGAATTAGAAAAAAATCTACTAGAAGACAAATGCTGTAAAAAATCTGGTTTTAATTTCATATCACTGAAAGTTTGCATATTATTCTTGAATTTTGGCACTGGACTAGAGTTACAAAAGGTAGTACTTCTGCAGCTTCAAGGGCAGTTCCAGCTGCTAGTGTGAAGTGTGACTTGAGAAAGAGGATGTTCTGGAGACCTTCCTGCATTCTAAAATACGTATAAAGCTCCCTGGAGTTCTCAGTTCTCAGAAAAGACTGCACTGGTACCTGGTAACACCAGTACTGCTGATGTTTTTAAAAAAAGTACACACCGCAAACAAAAACCCAAACACCCATTCCACACACCTCTTCCTTCTCCTGGCCACAGATACTTAAATACATCTAAAAGCTGTTTTAAAAGTCCCCTTTCTCTGTACGTATCTAGGAAATCCAGCCTTGTGCATTTGTTGAAAATAAACTTGACTGTGCATCTCTGACTCGATTATGTTTAACAGCTGTATTTTAAGGATGACCTACGAAAGCTAAAACTGTTTTCTGCCCTTTTATGCTCTGTTATGCTCTGAAGGCATCCACAAATGTTTTTCAAATTTCTTTTCTGGCTTTGTAACATTTCAAAGATATTTGTAACCTTTTGAACTGAATGTATCAGCTGTAAGATGCTTCCAACCCATAGTAAAGTCAGAGTTACATCTGGGCTGAGGCTGTAAATGACTGCTGTAGAAGGGGAGGTAGCAAAACGGCTTTAGAAAACACTACTGTATAAACGGCAGAAGTGTTTTCTGTATTTTGTATTGTGGCTGGTGTTTAAGTAGTGTAGTAATTATTGAAGAAGACACCTTTGAGAAACCATCCCAGAACAACAGTGGCACTGTTTCTCCAGGTTTATTTATTTGCACAGTACACTTTTTTCCCAAATAATGTGTTTTCTTCAGTCTGAAGGTTTTCATGGAGGATTTTATTATCTTTAGTGAAGTTGCTTTTCCTAAGATTCTGATATTCTCAGAATTGCTACTCTGAAGACCTGCATTCACCATGCAGTCTTTTGATTGCTCCAGATACTTTCAGCATATTTCTAGGAAAAGGTCAGTGGTTCATTTTAAAAGTAAAATTATTTCCTAGATGATGAGGTTGGCAATTCAACATTACCAGCCAAAGAAAAGAACAAGTTGAAATAGATTCTGGTGTTTGTTTTGTTTTGTTTTTTTTCTTTATTTTTTTGTGTGTGGGTTTTTTGTTGTTTTTTTTTATTTTTTATTTTATTTTAATAGTACTGAATAATAATGGAATTATTTTTATGATACTGTTAGATCTGATTTTGTTTGAAATGTTTAACATATTGATCTTGACTTGCATTAAGTATATTAAACACTGGATTAGTAGCTTGGACAAATATTTTTGAAAAGATGAGTTAGTTTTGGATTGTTTTGCTAATTATTATTGCTTGTTTACCCATGTAAATTTGAACATTGTTTTTCATCTCACAAGTTAAGTGAATTGGTAATGAAAGGAGAAGTGCTCTGCATGTGTATGTCTGTGTAAATTCCAGTACAATGTGGATTAATAATTCATCCATCAATTAGTGAACGTTTTCTTTAACATCTAACAGCTGTCTGAATACTCCTGAATTAGACATAATTGCACGAATCTTAGTGAGCTGAGCACAGTGTTCTCCTTTTAATCCAGACAGACGTTGATTACGCAGCTGGATTGTGCCTTCATTGCTGTGTGGAGGTATCTGCTACGAAGGTTTAAAAAGGAAAAAAAAACCAAACCTCCCACCTAAACCAAAACATAAACCAATAGGCTCTATCTTGTGGTTTTCCCAAACATATATGCCTTTTGATGTGGAGCTATGTTGTTGAACATGAAGCATTGTCATGTCCTCACTGCATTGCCTGGCAATTCTGACCAGGTGGGGTTGGCTCAGGGCGAGGAGGCAGGTGAGGTGGCCCCACTTGCTGGGGCAGTGACTGGTGCAGCCCATCTGCCTGCCAGGGAGCACCCACACTGCACCCAGCCCACAGCTGCTGACTTGTCACCCGGGATGCTCAATCCTCCCCCCCCACCTCCGAAGTTTTGCAGTAGCCTGGGCTCTATTTCAAATATCTGAAGTACGACAATTATTGTAGCCCTATAAATCACAATGTATTTCAGAACTGTGTGTTTCCGGTATGTGTCCTCTTTGTCTTAACATATTGAATTCAAAGAAATGTTTGAATGTTTTTCACCTTGTCTAAGATGATTGAAGGCAAACGAAATATGCCTAGGTTTGGATCATGTCATGTCATCCCCACCACCAGGTACCTTGGTGCTGCAAGTCCCATAGTTCAGTGCAATTCTCTTGTGCAAGGCAGGCTCTGAAAACAGAAAGGTTTTCCATAACTGTTCTCCTTTTCAAGGGAAGTGCTGTCTTCCTCTTGAAATTTTTCCTTTTCTACTGAGAAGATTTTGTGCTGACTGTAAACAGTTTTCTGTTTGTTTCTGCAGCCAAAAGATGTGTTCTTGGGCTCCCCTTGAGCAGGTGATAGTGCCTTGGCCAGGCACACGATCGGTGTCTTTCAGTCTCTCATTTTGATTTCACTCTCTGCATTGTGTTAGGCAGCCTGTGGGAAAGCTCATAAAGCACTACCTGTGCAATAGTACTGAGCAATGGCTTTCTGGTTTTTATTTAGTTTAATTTTTTTTTCTCAGTGGGTGGCTAGAGGGGGGAGGGGCTACCTGGAATGTGTTCTGTCATGCACTGCAATATTAAATCTATTATAAGAGTTAGGTACTTTCCATAGTTAAGGAGACTGTTTCGGATTGTAGCAGGTGCTCCTCACATTAGAGACAATAGTAATAAAGAGACCATAGAAAAGAAGGTAGAAACTCTTTAAGTCCAGAAGAGAAAAATGATCTACCTAAACTGAAGTGCAGCTTTTTCATGTCAATATTTAGGGATTTGATTATAGGATTGTGTTTTGGAGGGCACTAACTCAGTGTTTCAATTCCTTCAAGAAAGAAAGTTGACTCAGTTGTAAAATATTCTCTGATGTGACACCTTAAAAATAAAGAAATACCAGCATCCTTACCGAACCACTGGGGTGATGCAGAATGTCTTATTTTTCTACAAAGAAGTAAGTCTTGAGGAAATGGTGTTTTCTTAAATGTCACAATGCCAAGCTTTTAAGAGTTTTAAATGTCATCCCAGAGGAGCACTTTCTCTCTATAAAACTGAAAGGAAAAAAAAGCTAGTTCTAAGTAAGAGCTTCAGTTCTTTACTCTCTCTTTGCCCTTGCTGCATCTAAAGGATGTGTTTTGGAGTAGAGAAGTGTGTACAAGATTTTAAAATGTCTACTTTTCTTTCAGTATTTTTGGGTGTCTTTTGTTTTTTTTGAAGTGCTTCATGATTTTATTTGCTTCATTTAATCTGGTTATAAAGTTTGATTTTCGTATAGCATCCTTAATCTGTCTCTGTGGACTCAAGTCTTAGTTAACTTCAATGAAATACAAATTAAATTCAGTGGAAGTTTAGCTTTGTTCCACTTGATCTGTGGGTCATGAGGGTTCTTTGTCTTCGTTAGTCATGAGCTTGATGTTTGCTTTTGGGGCTTTTAAAAATTTTTTTGGTTTTGTTTTTTTGTCTTTTT
>VWZF01006833.1:1063457-1135055 GCA_013396755.1 Sclerurus mexicanus | reverse complement strand
TTTTTTTTTTTTTTTTTACAGGAAGAGCTATAGAAGACCACGAATTAGTGATTGAAGTCCAATCAAATTGGGTCATGGAGGAGGAAACCAAACTGTATTTTAGAAAAAATTATGCCAAGTATGAATTTTTTAAAAATCCGCTGGTAAGTCCTAACATTCTGTGTGTGAAGTGGTGCAATTGCTGTTGTACAAAACAGTCTTTCCTGTTACACACAGATAGGCAGTGTGTAAAGTTGTTAGTGTAACCTGAGTCAAAAGGAATAATTGAGAGGGAATATCTGGAATATGGGAATATATTGTAGTGCATGTAACTGTTGGCCGGTCCCTTTGTTGCAATTGTGAAACATCCATGTTCAGTTTTTTATTTTTTGTGGGTGATGGGGGTAGCAATGGGTTTAACTTTATTGAAGTTTGCAGATCTGTGACAGAATAAAATTTTTGCAATTGAGTGAACTTTCCATCAAGTGACAACAAAATATAAAATGAAGCAGTGTGAGGAGGGGAACCTGTAGCAAAGATGATTTTATTGTTGAAGTGAAAATTGAATATTATGGTGCAGTGCTACCCAATGGCAGCTTCTCCCAGCTGCAGCTAAATGACTACTGACACAAAAGGCCATGAGCAGCCATAACCTATTAGGGGTAAGTGAAAGTGAAGCCAAAGTTATTGTACCTAAGGAATGGAAAGAGAGCAGAGACAACTTGTATCTCAGGGTTGTTGCCAAAGGTTAATGCTGCTGATTCAGACATTGGCTCATGGCAGAGGCCGTGGAAGCAGTCCTGGCTCAGCAGGAGAGGCTCACTATCTGGTTGCTCAAGTGCATGGTGTGTTTGGAGCAGTCCTAATGCTGTCTCATAAAGCCAACTTTTTTCAGGTGTCAAAGGGAGAAATAGCAGAAATGTATGAGGGCTGAAAAGGTAAAAAGTGGAAGGGAACTCAAATTGTCTGCCTGTGAAAAGGATAAAAGGGTAAATATAAGGATACCAAAAACTAAAGCAATCTAAGAGGCTTTTTTTGATTCACTTGTGTGTCTCTGGGCAAATCATGTATTTCCCAGATACAGAGATATTACTACACCAGTGAAAAATTTCTAAGCTTGAGACGGTCTGCAATTAGTAAAGAGACTTTCACAGAATAGATAAGGTTGGAAGGGACCAGGGTCATCTGGTCTAACCTCTCTGCTCGAGCAGAGTCATCCCAAGCACACGACATAGAGTTGTGTCCAGACAGTTCTTACATATCTCCAGTGAGGGAGACTCCACAACCTCTCTTGGCAACCTGTTCCAGCGCCCGGTCACACTTAAAATAAAGATATTCTTCCCCATATTCAGTTGGGACTTCCTGTGCAGCTGTTCCTACTTGTAGCCTCCAAAGACTGAGTTTACATGCTGGTTAACCAGGGAGTGGAACCAGCTGTGGAGCGTGGCAGGCACACAGCTATAACCAGCTTCAGCTGCTGTAGCTCATCAGAGTTCTTACTGTTCCTGCTGAGCCCTTCTTCTGGGTGCTGTGGTCCCAGGTATAGCAAGAAAGAGTTATCAGAATGTATTGATATGAATTAAGACCACCAGTAGTTATTAAAAATGGAGATTGGTGGACATTGGATAGCCAGGGAAATATTAGCTTCAAACTTCTCCAGGCCTTGAGAAAACAGTATTTGTGATGGTCAAACCCTTGTCTGGTTTATATCTGCATGACCATATTGAACTCCCCAGCTGCAGGTCTGTCCCATAAATTATCATTTGAGCTTTCCTTGATAATAAAATTGGCATTTTAAATGTGGGCTTTTTAATCCCTGTGTGTTTATATAGTCAGAGTTTTGTGTTAATTCATATAGTACAAAATGGAAAATTAAAAAAAAACAACCATCCTTAGAGGACTTGTTCTGCATTAATGCAAGGTATTCCAAAATATTTTCCTGGGTCTCTAGTGCAATGAAAACAATAGAAAACAGTGTGCTTTTCAGTATGTTGGCATATATCCTCCCTACTTCATAGCACATTGAATCTTCAGGCAAGTCTTGTATGTCCACAGCAATAGAAATTGCTACTAGAAAAACAACACTAAGACCCAAATATTGGAATATGATTTGCACTGGTGCCTGAAATTCTCTTCCAGAAACCATTGATGTTTTCTCAAAATTCTGAGTTTTTCAGTAAATGATATATAGGATGTCACAAATTCTGGGAGGTGTTAAGGTAAACTTAAATTATTGCATCGGGGAATCCACAGTGTCTTGCACTGTGTTAAGAACGTAAATTGCACATCCAAATGAGATAAAGAGTTTTATATTTATTTTACAGAACTTTCATGCAAATTTTTATTGTTACAGAGCTTTTTTCCAGATCATATGATATCTTTTCCAAGTGAGACCAATGCAGCTCTAAGCCACTCTGCAATATTACAGGTACGTAACCCCTGAATGAAGATGAGCCATCCTAGCTCAGAATTTCCCATTGTGTGTTATGTGAGCATGGCTCTTTATTGCTGTTGGATCTGTTGCTAAGTTTTGAATACCTCAAAACATGGTTAATAGCTTTTTTCCTTATGAGATATGAAATGATATGTCACTTCCAAGCACTTATTATATGTCCACACTTGGAAACTTGGACATCCTTTTAGAATCAAGAAACACCAAAACAGGCAAAATGTGGTGAAAGATTAAATACCTTTATTGAGTATTTTAAGTTAAAGACCCTTTTTTCTAAAGGTGGAGAGTTGCAGTACTCAGCACATACTTGGCAGCAGGCTATGGTAGAATACTGGAGTATTGTAGTGTGATAGAGATGGATATGAATGGTTAAACTTAAGAGCTAAATAGTTAAACTTAAGGAGTAGAAAATTTAGACTGACTAGTATGATTTGTTAGCTTAAAGGCTACTGTAGCCTTCAAAAAAAATGATGGTAGGTCACTCAGTGTTAGTCATCTTTTAAGCAGACACAAGATTCTAATTTACAGTGAGAATAATGAAACGATAACACAGAATGACCATATCAGGGATCATCGTCTTACTTTCAAAGAGGGGAAAAATGAGTAATAAAGGTGGAAACATACACATCACTCTTGTTTGCTTGTCACTAGAAAAATTAAATAATAGAAGAAGAACTTTCACTGGTCTTAAGACAACACCGCTATGTGTAAGTTTTGAGAATAAAGAGTAATTGGAAATGCAACATAGTAACACAGAATTATTTAAGGTAGAACTAAAAGAAACATAGAAATTACAATTTTTAAAAAATCTGTACAATAAAGTTTACCTTAGCATCCACCAGCAAATGAAAAATTTTGTAGAACTAATTCTCAAAGGATTCCTCTGTATTAAATAGTTATATCCTTATAAATGTGGATGTTAATCAAAAGGTTAAGATTATCCAAAATAGAGTACAAAATGTTGCAATCAATTTTGACACACACTAGATTCTGAAAGTAATTTTTACAAACCTAAATAAAATCTTTGTCATTTCCAAAGTGCTGCATGTCTAATGAAAACTGGTCCACTTTTGCTACCTAAATAACAAATAGATTTTGCAGTCTAATATAAACATTTAAATTAGAAAATCCTGTCCCCTGTATTAACAGAACTTTATTTTTTTTGCACTCAAGTATAATTTGATAGTTTGAAAAAATATTAAATACATTTATAATGCAACTGTTTGCATTCTACTCCTATACAGAATTTCCTTAAGCCCATGTTGTGATATCTAGAATATGTGCAGACCTTGTGGGTAAGATTAAGAATCATTCTAAATATGTCTAGTTACTTCCCATTTTAATAGCTTCAAAAATATGTTGCAAACTCTCCTCCGTTCTCTTTTATGTTGTATTGTATGTTTAATTGTATTTCATCAAACAAAACTAGGCACAAACTAGAGAATACCTTGGTGGATTGTACAGCCTTTGTGAACATTTCAGCAGAAGCTGTTGGGTAAACTGTTTACACTGAATCACTATTTCCTTGGAAACTTTCATTTAGACAAGTTAATGGGCTTGCATTATTATTTGTGATGTGCTTAGTCAAGTACCAAGAGAGACATTAGTTTTAAAAACTCAATACTTACAAGTGATTGAAAAATCACTTCTGATACTTTTACAGCTTTTTGTGGATTGAGCCGTAAGCAAGTAAAGTGTTTTTTGTTTATGTTTTTCTTGATTTTCATTGAAACAGTATTTTAGCTGCTGACTTTAAATCAGAACATCTCTGTAGAACAGAGCCACAAAAACAAAAAAGAAATTCACCTCTCTCTTATCCATTTAGCATGTGCTAAGTACTAGGTCTGGGATATACTGAATGTCTGTGTATACCAAAGAGAGGTTTAATTGCTGTCAAGAAGATCTGTAGCCTAAAAAAGAAGTGTGTCACTGTTTTGATTAGAGCATAGCTGCTTTGAGACACAACACTATTTACGTGTCTAGTGCTAGGCAGTATGGATCATTTGGAACTTGCTTTAGGTTATTTTTGCAAATTAGATGCTTTAAAATATGTCAAAAATGAATGTAGTATGAAGATTTTACAATTATTATTAGGAGCCAAGCATTATTGTCTTTAATCTCTCTGCCATAGCAAGTCCCTCTTTCCCTGACTAGTTTCTCACCTGACTCTGCCGTTCCAGTCGTCAGGCTGAAATAGCCATTCACTGAATTTCAGTCTCTTGTCAATCTCCTGGATGTTGTTTTAATCTCCCCATTGCCTTTCTCTATCTTCCACTCTACGTTTTGTTGGCCTTTCTCTCAGTCTACACCTCCCAGGCTGATTGAAGTCTATAGGAGACAATACTGCAAATCACAATCAGTTCTTCCTAGAATTACTTGGTGCCCCCCAAATTTTTTAGCAGGTTCAGGGTAAAATACAGCTCATTTCCAGTAGCATCAGTCTGGATTGTGGCCAGGTGTCATCACATCTTTGAAGAAATCAGTCATCAAATTCAAACTTGATTACAAAGTCTTAGGATAATGATGTCCTCTTTAACTCTCCAAAATACTGTGTAAATGCTCAAGAAGTATCCACCTTATCACATAGTGTTGTTTCTGCTACTGCAGCTATTTTGTCATTGAATATGTTGAAGATGCAGACATATAAATTGTGTAGTTCGAAGTGCAGCTCTCAATCTTTATTGCATTCAGTGACACATACGATTTCTGCATTTTTATTATTATATTCACGTGAGACTGCAATGTTTTCCCTGTTATGTTGTTTTTTCACTTTCTGATTTATTTGAGATTTTGTTTATTTGTTTAGGGTTTGTTTGCAACAAAGGACATTTATTTGATTTGGTTTATGTTCGGATTGGTTTTAAATTAGTTGATTGTACAGCTAATCAAATGGTAATTGAGTCCTTCATGCTGTCATATATTAGTGTCTGAAAGACGTGGTAGCATATGACACCACTCTACATATTGTGTTATATATTTCACTGTGTGAGGAAGAGGATGCAAGGGGTGCAAGTTTATTTCTGCATGTTGGGTGACCAGTAATCCCTGTCTGCAGCATACCATCATTTAACTCTCCCCTTTTCTTGCAGTGTTGAGGACTTTTCTTAGTTTTGTCCTATTATGATTACCTCTTACCTGCATAAACAGAGATCCATTCCCTCCTATGATAAACTTGCATGTACCTCCGAAAAAACCAAAACAAAACAGCAACAAAAAAACCTGACCAAAACCAATCAGCAACAAAAGAACCCTAAGGAAGTTATCTTTTCTACTGTCGTTCTTTTTGGCATTTATTACAGACATTCAGTTCTCACTCTGAAATATTTTTACTGCTCATCTTTCTGACAGTTAATGGTTTTGACTACAGCTTGTTCATGTTCTATTTTCTCACACAATCCTCAGCTGTCTTGGAAAGGGAAAGATGGATTTAGGATTGCCTTTTTCCTAGCATTATTGCTACTTTATTTTAATTGATGGCTTGGGTACAACAGTGAGTGTTGAAGCTGAGCATTGTATTGCTCCTCCACTTTGGTCTGCTGAGTAAGAAAAGTATTTTTCATGACAGCATTTCTGGTTTGAAGCTCTTATGGCAGGAATCCTGGGGAAGACACTTGTGCAGGCAGGAAGCCAACCACTCCTTTCAGCTTCAGCAGAGATATTAAAGCCTAAAAAGATGCTCTTTTGTTTTTTTGCATACATTGACTCGTTTAGATTATCCTAAAGCTTCCATTTGACTTTGTTTATGGATTTTCGACTTTTTCAATTCAGCCTCTATATTCCCCACCAGTGAACCTGTTAATATGTGGCAAATGGGAAGATTAACAGGCTGGAACGCCTACCAAGACCTACCCGTCTGCTTCAATGTGGCTAAAATAGCTTAAACTACATTTGCAGACAGCTGTGTGCCAGCAGCACATGTAGATAGATGTACCTCGTTTTGCTGTAATTTAACTGTTCAGGTGAATAGCAGTGAAGCCGTTCCTAGTGCATTCCTGGTCGTGGGCTCGGGCACTCTCCTGGCCATGGTACTGCAGTCACACCAGCTCAGCTTGGTCTGCAGGTGGTACAGTCTCCCTGCATCTCACTGCAGGGTAGGAGAGCAGTAAAAGTCAAAGACACCTGGTGTATCTTGGTTGGACTGCATTATCTAGTGGTCAGAGAACTTGGTGTACTTCCAAAATCACGTTCACTTTTTCATTCTGCTGCAGTCTGGTACTGGCCAGCCTGTCTCTTGCCTTGTAATCTGTTGCTTCACTTCTCAAATCAGATTTTCTGGAAATGGCAGTGGGCAGGAAGAAAATTCAGCACCGAAAGCTGCAGATATCCACCAGGCAATCCTTTGTTCCCTACTTCTCTCTAAGCCTAGATAGTATTTATGATACCACAGGCCAGCCTGGGGCAAGGTTTCTTGAAGACCTTGTTAATAAGATAGATTCCTTTGCATATTTGCAATTGAAAAATTCTGGGTTAATATATTTAGAGTCATAGTTTTATTGGATGAAGAGTGATAAAAATGAATGCACTGCATGGAATTAGAATGAAGTTAACGTGGTTGCTAGCTTTTAGTGTGTGCTTTTGCAGACTGAGTAGAACTGTATTTTGAGCCTCAGCAAGATAACAGCAGTGTTGAACTCTGACAGTGTCTTGTTGAAATGGCTGAAGAGAAGACACTGAGTCTCTTGAGTAGAGGCAGGACCTGTCTTGGGTACTGGCCCAGTCTCTGGTTTTGGTTCAACTAAAGCTCCTACTTAAGTACCACTTGAGGTGCTGAGACCTTTATTCTCTCCTTTTGAAAATATAAATATCTGCCTGACTTGCATGGATTTGTGATACAGAGTTTGTGATGTGCTTGTTGAATTAATTTTAACTCAGATCAGTTCTCTTCTCTGGTTTGTAACATGGGGGGTGGAGGAGGGGAATGTATTTTTTTCTTCTGTTGGTAGCATTGATTAGCAGTTTTATATAAATAGGGTCTGAGGCATGGGATCAGTACTTCTTACGCTGGTTTTGTTGCTGAAGTTAACATATTGCAGAAGTAATGCTCTCATTTCAAACCATATGTTCCATATAAATGTGTAACTTGCTTAGCATACCTTGGAGTTGTGTAACATTCTACATGCCTTAAATCAGAGGTACTGTTCATGGGATTATATAGAATTATAGCTGAATTACTGTGGTATGATAGGATGTTTAGGGGTTTATTCCCCTTTGTCCTGTCTGAGTATGTTAATGAAACAGAAAGTTGGTTTCAGATGAAAAGAAAAATGCATGTCTGATATTTTCTTTCAGATGTTCCTAAGCTCTAGCACATATCCTGAAATTCATGGTTATTTGCATGCAAAGGAGCAAGGAAAAAAATCATGGAAAAAATTATACTTTCTTTTGAGAAGATCTGGCCTTTATTTTTCCACTAAAGGTACATCTAAGGTAAGGGAGGAAAAAACCAAGAGAGGGCGAGAACTATGAAGTCAGAGCAAATATGTATGTATTTATAATTTATTGTACAAATAAAAAGATTTTATAACTCAACTTACAGTGATAAAAAGGAAAAAAATCTGTTTAATATAGATGAAATTTAGAGAGTTATTGAGATACAAAATTGGGAAAGTGTTGTCTTAGAAACTGTAGTTTCTTTTTGCCTGATAAGTTGGCTTCATGCTGGTTAATATTTTTCCAATCAGTTTACAAAGTACCTTTTAAAATGAATTTTCTAATACTAGTTAAAATTCTGAAGTATAAGTAGATGCTCTGCACAGTGCATAAAGTATTTCATTATCTAAACTAAGAAATTTTACAGGATGACTTTGGGAGTTCTCAAAATCTGTCACTGGACAGTTTTTCGTTTTACTAATTAAAAATTTTGATGGTGGTATATTAAACATTGAAGTTGAGACACCTTTTACCTAAACTGCATAAAACAACGTTTTATCTTGTTTGAAATTTTCTGTAATTAACTGCCAGAGTATTCATTGAGCTGTTTTTGTATCCTTCAGCACATTTCTTTTGTTTACTTCCTTAACATAATTAACCTTAGCTGCTGGAGATAATGGCTAGAAATAATACTGGTCAATAGCTATTACAGTATGTTGCTTTTCAGATTATGAAACTATCTTTTATTTTGATTTTTGAAATGCATACTACATCCAGAGCTTGACTCCTACTTTTAATATTATTATAGCTTGAATTTAGTGGATGTTTTCCCACAGATTATATCACATAGTTGGGGTTTTTTTCCCCCTCTCAAGAAGAATAAACTGTTTAAGTAGTTTGATTTTTTTCTCTACATTATAAAATTAATATTTAGTTGCCTCTTTCTAGATTTCATGATGTCACAGTTAAAACTGCAGAATGTAAGACTGTATTTTGGAACAGGATAACTACTTACTCTTCCGAGTTTCTTGTCTGGAGAGGCTGGCTAAAAGCAGTCTAACTGTATTACATTGCTTTTCTTTTTAGGAGCCAAGGCATCTGCAGTTTTTCTGTGAATTCAGCAATAGTGATATGTACATGTCTTTAACAGGCAAAAAGCTTTCTGGAGCACCAACCAACTATGGATTCTGCTTTAAGGTACAAGCTTATTATTCTGATACATATTAAAGCAAGCCACAGTTTTTAGGTAAGCTTGAGTTTCTTAAGGTTTTTGAAAACAATATTCAGATGTCTATTATAAAATAGGAGAATTAGTGGCTTTTATTTCAACAGGTATTATCTTCAAGATATGCATTAATGCTAAAAAAAATGTGCTGTGGCCTTCTAGCCTAACAAATCAGGAGGAACCAGAGACCTGAAACAGCTCTGTGCAGATGATGAACAAAGTAGGACCTGTTGGATGACAGCAATTAGGTTGCTTAAGGTAATTTTTCTGTGTGGAGTTAACTTCTTGCTGAAGTTTGCTATGTGATCTTTTGATGTTGTGCAGTAGAAGAGTAACATAATTTTAGGTTCCCATGCAATAACATCAATTTGGTACTCTGAAAGATTATTTTTTTCATGCCCATAAACAGAGAGACCGAATTGTAGAGGATGGAGTGATGCCTCAGTCCTGCAAATATTTAACATTAAACATATGCTTCTATGTAACCGTATTGGATTCAATGAGATTGTTGAGCAATGTTGAACAAAACAACAAGAAGGGAACTTTAATGCTTTTAAAATGTGTCTGTACGTGACAAAATAGGAATAGGTGTGTTGGTGTATTGAATGGGTAGTATTTAATGAAGAGTCTACATTCATACAGGCAGCAGCAGCAATGATGAACATTTCCTTATCCTTGCAGCATTTGTCCCTGGTGTTTAAAATGGTAAAGAAAAGCATGTGCTGTCTTTTACATCTGAAAAAAAAAAAGCTTACTTGGCTTAAGTTTATATTTTAAAATGCTAACCATGTTATTTTCTGCCTTTAGTATGGGATGCAGCTGTATCAGAATTACATGCAACCATATCAAGGTAGAAGTGGCTGCAGCCCTTTGAATATAACGCCTATGGTATGTCCCACAGTAGCTCCATGAATAAATACATTTCTGTCATCATGCTCTTTTTAAGTATCTTGTGTCACTTACGCTACTGACCTGGTCCTTGTATGTGTGAATGCTTGCTGAAATCTTTAGGGCTGTCAGGGTTGACTAGAGAGCTAATTAATTAATTGACTTAGTAATAAATTTAATTTAATAAAAATCAGTAGTTCAGATCAATTAAAGGGTTTTCTTGCTTTGTCAAATATCCAGCTGTCAAAGAGAATGAAAAGATTTTGAAAACAAAGCAGCAGAACTATAAATGCATTAAAAGAGAAGTTCAGTGTTTAAGGTTACACGTGCTGTAAATGGTGAATAAACAAGTTGTAAAAAAATCCTTTCCAGTATACTTCCTTTTTAATTTTTTTTTTTCCAAATAGAAAATATTAAGTACTTGGGATGAATTTCAGCAGTTGTAATACCAACTGAACTTCAGAGGAAGACCACAATTTGGCAGAACGGGATTTTGGAGTAAAAACAGCTTACAGTGTGTCCATCTCCTCACTCAGATAGTTGGGATTGTCTTTTAGTGTCTTATGTTATTCCAGTTCTTTATGAGTCATTTGATTTCAGACTTTTTCATGGATGCTTTATGTCCCTTTTGTGGTTTTTGTTGGCTAAATTGGATAAAAATTACTTGTTGCCATGACCTGTGGCAGCGATTTTATTTACATTTTTTTTGGATTTTTTTTTAGTCTTTATTATAGTTCTTGCTGGCAAAATGCCTAGAACACTCATTTGGTAATACAGGCATTCACAAAAATAGTTTTCAGTGATATTGCTAATAAGCATGGCTTCAAAACTGCACTTAATACGCAGTCTTTACTTCCTGTTCCATGAAGCTGCTGCTCTTCCCGTGGACCTGGAGCCATTACTGATTCTCATCCCTTACACTGCCCTGTGCGTTTACCTCCCGTAGCTTCTAACACAGGCAGAATCTATAACCACTGGTAACAATGGCACTGTTTTTCTACTTGTGTATAATTCACAAATTAAACAGCAAATTGGATAAACTTGGGTGTTAATTACAAGTGCTAATGAACGTACTTCTGAAGGGAGCCACTTCCATGTTTCATGTTCCTCAATAACGCTCAGCCATGTCACCTACAAAGAATTCCTTCCACTCCGCTAGAGGCAAATATCTTCTCTTATTTTGCCCTTGTTTTTTTACCTTTGCAAGGTTCTTTACAGGTTACAGTTACTCAGACAGACCTTAGCCTATGGTGTCAGGAGTTGCAGTGAACTAAAGAATTGCTCTCTTCCATTTCGAGTTATGTTCATGCTTGTAACCAAGCAAGAACAAAGCAGAGCTGCTCTGGTTTGGGACTGGGAAGTTTTGCTAACCCGACAGAAATCTGGGCCTCTTGTGGACAGATGTTACTTTAACTTATAGAGTGCTAGAATGTTCTTCTAGTTATGAGTTATTCCAGTGCCTGCCAACATTTGAGCCGTTACAATCCATATAAAACTTGATTTTGTAAACCTTGTTTCTGAGAAACATTTTGGTGATTTTCAGAACTGTTTTGTCAAACTTCAATGTTTTTATTTTGTTGTTACAAATTTGATCTTCACTGAGAGAAAAAACACAAGCTTTTTTCATAACAGATGCTGCAGTTATTGAGTCTGTGCTAAGAGTTAGAAGGGATGTATTAAAATAGAAGTTATACTCCATAGAAGTTGCTGTTTTCAATGCTTAAATCTGATAAAATCTGAGCAAAAGTTGATAGAGCAAATATATAAATTAATTACATATTTTGAATCGGTTTTTTATTTGATCATTATATATAAGAAATTTGTATTTTTTTCTTCCTTTTCTGTTACTTGGACATCTTAATAACAGTTTCCTGACGTGATTTGACATGCAAAGAGCTAGTTATAGTTAAAAATATAAATAGAGTTTATGGTAAAGCGATGTATTTATCATCCATTGCAGTAATGCAAAAAGATAGTCTGTCCTGGCAGACTGTAAAATTGAGCTTTGCAGCAGCATACTGGAATTACAAATGCTCCCTCGGGTAAAATGAGTTTGGCTCTGATGGGAAATACTGCTGATACTTGAAACATCACTTACAAAACATAGTGTTTTCTCAGAAGCTCACTTTTAAATGATGGGACTTGTAAAAATGAGCAAACTAATTTATTTTTCTTTGTTGCAGAGAAGCATTTCAGAAAATTCTTTAGTAGCAATGGATTTCTCAGGACACAGAAGCAGAATTATAGAAAATCCAACCGAAGCCCTTTCAGTTGCAGTTGAAGAAGGATTAGCATGGCGGGTATAAACACCTTTGCTTTACCAGAATAGTCTTTTCTGGCCGACTTTTTTTTTTTTTTTTTAAACAAAAAAGCTTTGAAATCATGTTTGTACTTCTTTCTCATACAGAGGAGAGGGTGTCTTCGACTCAACTCACATGGTAGTCCTATTGCCATGTCTGACATGGGTATGTGTGAGTTAATTCATTGCCAGAGAAATACAATAACTGTTTCTTTCAATAAGGGGAAAATGTTTTTCACATATCTTTATTTCTACAGCTATACACAGATCTCAGTCATGGTTTCATCATAAAATCTCTAGAGAAGAGGCTCAGAGACTAATTTTGCAGCATGGACTTGTAGATGGGTAAGCTAATTCTTTACACAGCTTTTCTGAGACATGTTCCTAGTCAACAACTCCTATTTTCATGTGCTTTTTATTGGAGAGGAGGTGAAAGAAGGGAGAGTTTGCACTTACCTAATAGGAATAAAAATTCTTTTGTATAGGGCTATCTGGGGATCTGTTAGTTTCTATTTTATATCATTTGGAAGCAATAAAGTGGTGATCTAAGACTTTGATTCTGTCACTGACCGATTACTTATGTCCACTCAGAGCCAAGCACTTGAGCTTTGTATTTTGCACAGTATTCTCTGGGAACTGTCAACTTTGGCACCAATGTCTTTTGTATCTCTTAGTGATGAAAGAATGAAAGAAAGCCTGAAAACATTATTCTGAGATGAACTGTGCTGGGACAGACATTGAAAAAAAAGTATGCTTTTTCTCATGAAATGATTAAAAATATTATCATCTTTTAATAATAATAAACATTAGGATAAGGCGTTTATTTTTCTATCATTTAAATATTAATTAAAAAAAATGACAAAGCAAGTAGGTATTTTAAGTTCAAATCCTCCTGGTTTTCTTTCCTGTATTTTTATTCTTAGTCCTGTATTAAATGTAAACTTGGACCTCCTTCACTCAGTGAGTAATTCCATAAAACTTTCAGTTTCTCTGAGTCTGTTTCCAGTTAGGTACCTGGAACATCAGATTGCTGGTTAAATTCCTTCACTTTTAGATTAAGTATGTTGTAGTACTGTTTTCTATGTCTACAGAAAGGGCTCCAGGAAAAAAAAAAAACAACAATGTGAAGGGAAAGAAAGGGGCACAAACCCAGCCCTACTTTGTGCAAAGATTGTTTATTGGTCTTCCACTCTTTTATTTTTAATGACTTTTTAATTTCAGGGGTTGTGTTTTTAAGCCTGGCTAATTACCCTGAAACTGATTCTGTACTCTGCATTTATTTTTGCATTGGTTACACGAGCGGAACAGGACATGGGGATGCATCCAACATATACTTCTGAGCAGGATGTCATTCTAGGCCTGATGAATCTTCCGGTGTGTTTCTGACACGGGAAATGTAACCCAGTAGATCTGGCGAGGAAAGAGCGATGGTGTTTGAAATGAGAAATTGAATACCTTGCTAGCATTAGTTTAGTACGGCGTTGTTTATGCTGTATTCTTGGGTCTATTCATAGTTATGCATTGTGGGTTTGGGGAGGATGATACTCTTGTGTGGGCTGTCTAGTATTGATGACAACACTGGCAGTATGAGCTCTCATAGGCTGTCAGATACATATGCAGGAGTTACAGTGAAGTAATGAATACATGATATCAGGTGACTAATGCTGTGCTTTTTGATGGAATGAGAGAACGAATTATGATCAGAAATACAGCCATTTTTAATGGAAATAATAAGACTTCATGTTCTGGGAGTGGGGGCAGAGAGAATAATCCATATTGAGCCTTTTAAGGTGTTCCTAAGCTAGGAGTTCTCATGGCATGTATGGCAGAGGTAGTGGGGCCTGTCTCATACTGTATATACCAATAAATCTGTTGTTTGTGATGGTTTATAGAAAGTAAGGGGACTATTAAAGGATCTACAGGAGTCTCGGTAGTCTCAGTAACAGAATTAAGAACAGCAACAATCTTAAGGCGTGCTATAAAGGAATAAAGTTTTTGTATCTACTGTTCTGGTGTAAAACCAAGTTTCTTAAAGAAGTTTTTGTAGCAATATTGTAGATTTTATACTTTACCCTAAATGATGTTTGAAGACTTTTCAGTGATAAATGGTTAACAGAATTGCAAACTGATCAGCATCTGGTTGATGAATGGGATAAGAGCATTACTAAAAGGCCCATGAGAAAATGCAACTGGTCATTCAGAGAAGTTTATGAGGGAGCAGTCGACTGGAATCATCCAGCATGTCTAATAAGCTCCTTCCAGCCAACATTTCTAAGATTCTGTCAACTACAACCCTTTGTTCATAATAAAGTTTTTTAAAGTTCTTTGACAACAGAAGTAGGTCTGTTGTGATAAGGTTAGAAAAGAGTAAAGATTTCTTTTTATCTGAAGGATAAGAAATGTTGTTTCTCTTTGCTGTTAAGGAAAAAAAGTTAGAAAATATACTTTAAAAGAACTGATGAATGGGAACGTAATTCCTAATCAATGTGTTTACTTTGTGTATCATTTAATGTGGATCCCAGTACTTGGGTGTAGAGACCCCATTTTGGATATTTGCAAAGTGTCACACTCTTACAAAGTGTCATTTTTCTGAATAAACTGCCAGTATTTAATGACCGACACAGGAAATATTTAGGTTAATGCAAAAGATCTCTTTAACTGTGTTCTGAACAATTTCATGTCCCGGAGAGGATGAGGGGCCACTAGGTGGTGAGAGCGAGCCGGTTCACAGAGCTGGCAGATCTGACTCGTGCTCGCCGCATGCTAAGTTGGCATTTATCCCTCCGGAATAACTGAATTACTGTCAGAGCTCCGAATTAGCCTGGATCAGGATTTTGTTTGAAATTTTAATGATTATGGACTCCAAATTACTTATTTCCAGATATTCTCTTACTTTGTAAAAATAGGACTCTTACAAACACTGGGAATGAAATTAGTACATTGGAACCATGCTGGTAGTCAGTGAAAATCCAGTGTAAACCTTTGGTTGCTTTCTTTTCCTGAAATTCTTTATTTTCATATATTGTAGCTGGGCTCTCATTTCTAGTGTGTGGTGGGGCAAAAGTAAGTGATCACTAATGCTCACCTGATTATACCTGCAAGTCCATCTTGCCCCTTTCACTTGTGCCCTGAAAGAGGAGCACGCTTGCTCCGTGCTTGCCTATGGCTGCCCCTCCACTTCCCCTCTTTGGTCCATTGGTTCTCTACACCTGTTCCAGACCTGCCCAGTACAAGCAGTTCAGACTCTCTCTGCTACAAAGCTATGTATGAGGTACTTTCCTCTGTCCACCAAACTGTGCTCTGCTGGTATTCCAAACTTGGTGATTCACTGAAAGCTGTACGGGCTTATTCTACCACGATTACGGCAAAATTGTGTTTGCCCGTGTCCTGGTTGGAATAATTTATCAGTGAACTAATTGCAGTGGCACTGTTGGCCATTGAGTGTGTTGTGATTTTAATAATGATTCCAGTAAGCAAGCAGGATGTAGCTGTGTCTCTGTGGGAGTTTTGCTGCTGTGCAGAAGTGAGCGTGCATTGATGAGTATTAGCCAGATGAGAAAAACATTCTGGTATGTCTCTCGTTACCTTTTCCATAAAATTCCTGTTTAGTTACCTTTTGAATTCTCCCTATAATGCTTGTAATTCAGATAACTGTCAGAGTCCAAAGAAAAATTTTGTTCAAAGCACAAACTTTGAGAGTGCTTTTCTGTCTGAAGAGATGCATTGTAATTCTATGCAGTGTAAAAACTAACGCCTACAGTGTCATTTATTCTGAGAATGCATGTTTTTCACATAATAGACAAGGTGAAGAAGAATTTAAGAGAAAGTATTCCCAGCGACACATTTGCAAAGAAATACTGATTAAAAGCTAACTTACGTAATTGATATTATTTTTGTTTTTCACTAATACTTACTGTAATGAATTTTGAGCAGAATTAACTGGATGTTTACAAAAGAATTTCAAGTGATCTTACTATGAAAATTTTCAATCTCTTTTAGGGTATTCCTGGTACGTGATAGCCAAAGTAACCCCAAAACATTTGTGTTGTCATTGAGTCATGGATTAAAAATAAAACATTTTCAAATTGTACCAGTAAGTAATTTTTTTCAGTTTATATATACAGTTGTAAAACCAAACAATTGAATAATTGTGATAGAATATTTTTTTCGTTTGGTGTTATATGGAAGATGTAAACATCATACCTGTATCACTAAATATAATTAGTATTCTTTAGTAGACTTGAACATTTTTGAGCTTTGGTTTTGGTTTGTTCTAAAGCTTGGCTAGTATAATGAAATCCAAAAAAGTTTCTTGAAAAAATAGACAACTCTATTTCAACAGGAATAGAAGCAACCCTGGTGGCATGAAAATCATGTATTAATAGAGGTCATGTTGCCTTTTCATTTTTCAGTATGTGCACAATTTTTTAGTCATCTGTTTTGGACTGCCTACGATATGTGTCTGTATTTCACTGACTCATCTGTTCAGGATAGTTTCAATATTTGTAATCAAACATATTTTGTTGACCTCTGTTCTTGATTCATGTTATTATGGTATATTCATGTTCATATCTTCTTCAGAGGGACAATTTTTTATATATATATATATATATAAAAAAATTGATATCCTTGTTTAGTCCATCTGAGCTGATACAACTTTATAGGTAAGATGGAATTTCCTAAACTGAAATCATATTTATCAGTTTTCATTGCACATATTATCCAGCCCTCCTGTCAGAATTGCCAGCCTTCCCCATTGTTTTCATTCTCTCACGAGGTGGTTTATGCAGGTTTCTTTACATGCTGCTTCTGCTGAGATGAGAAACACTTGAGCATTATTTTTTGGCCACAGCTGCTTGACATAACTGAGCAGACCCATAGCTTTTGCATGTCTCTTCACAAGAACCTTCCTTCCAGACCACACAATACTCTAGCCTCCATGTTTCTTCCTGCTGAAATTTCTATGAGATTCTGATGTTTTTCGGTAGAAATTAGCGTAGCGGCACATTTTTTTTGTTTCTGACCTGTTGATCCTCTACGATCATTCACCAGATTTCTGTATGCCTTACCTAGGGCTTGTAGCTGATATACTCCCTTAAAAAAAGTTCCTGTAGAATAAAAAAGCTGAAGCATTATTTGGAAGGAGGAATGGAGCGAATCAGTGTTAGTTAAAAGAATTGTCCAGGATTTTGTTGTGTTTAGGTAAGGACAATGGAGGAGTCCTTCATCCAAAAGTGATAGCTTTACCCTGGATCCCATGTGAGCATCAGCAAATGATCTGTGATAAGAAGCCCAGATGAAAGATCTCTATGCTTCTATTGACTGTAGTCACTTCTACTATTTACTTTGGGATAACTGTTGTTTGGTTTAGAAAACCTCCTGAACTCCATACAAATAGTATATGATTCTGCTTTGTTGGGATGTCATCTCTCAGATTTGAGACTGCTTTTTCTTTCCCTATCAGGAAACAGACCCTCTCTTCCCTAAGAGCAGATGTAGCAGGAAGGTGCATTTATCTTCAGTTTTCTCCAGAATGGATTATTCTCTTCTTCCTTTCAAAAAATGATGCTAAAAACCTCGCTCTCCTGTTGTGGGATCTTTGGAGGAACCAGGAATTCTTTGTTTTGATACAATTGTCTACATACTTGGGTTACATTTTCCATACTGTTGGTTGAGAAGACCTATACCGCTTCATTGCAGAGCCGGTCTTACTTGAAGGAGATTCTTTTGAATTGTTTTTTAAGTAAAGCAATTTCTCCTTTGCTAGTAACCAGAAAAAAATAAATGTGTAATAAGAGCAGCTTAATCCAGAGAGAGTATGTGAGTATGGAAGCTGTTTGTCCCCCAAACATAGGCATATTTCAATTCCTTCAGTTGCGTTCAGTAACCCTTCTGCCATTCTCCATACCCTAACACATGCTCTGTTTTTGCTAAAACAGTACTCTTTAAGGAGTTCCGAAAATTATTCCTTGAGGGGAGAAAGGTTTCGGTTCCTGTTGGTGCTGATCTAAAGGAAGTGATTATTTTCTAAGAAACAAGTAGTTTTGTATTACTGCAATAAACACAGAGTTTATTAGTTGTAGATAGGGGTTCCCTCTTTGAATTTCAAATTCCACTCTTCGTCTAAACTTTTCCCTGTTTTCAGTCATTGAGAAGACAAATTTTCCTACTAAATGTAAGTAAATAAACGGCATTTAAAAGATCTTTTTACCAGGTAAAAACATTTCAATTTCTAAATAAATTATTTTTCTCTTGTATTTTAGGTTGCTTCAGATTATACTGCATTTACAAATTGTCTCCTTTTAGATAGGGCATGCAGCTTGCCTAGTCCAAGCTTCACCCCTGTTAACAGGTACCTCACGTTAACAGTGGTAACCTCTGCAACAGGTATTGTAGGTGGGTGAAAGGGAATTGTTTGTAAAATGTTCAAGAGAGAGTTTGTTAGTTTAAAGATGCTTTGCAGCCTTTATCTTCTGAGCTGATACAAGTTAACTTGATACAAGTTATCTAGCTCTTGTGTTGTACTTACGAAAAAAGCAGAATAGATACACAGTTCTGGGACTGCCTTTTTGCAGTAAATGTTGTCTCGTAAGAGCCTTCTTAGCTTGCAGAAGATGTTAGGTTTCTGGGCCATATAACTTTGGTCTGAGCTTTTACTTTGCAAATTTTGATAGCTTTGGAATTAGCAATCTGTCTGGTATTCATTTCAAGATCTGGGATTGGAGGAGGAAACAGACATTTAAATTGTCACCTCTTCCTTGTTTACAGTATGTTAGTAGGAAAATTGCATGCATAAGGAAAGTCCAGTGATTATCCTTTTTCAGGTTCTTGGCTGGAGCACAGGAATTTACACATGCACACATTGGTAATTCCTTAAGTAGCAACGTTTGACCTGGTTTGATCAAAGTGTGAGAATAAAGAAATTACAAACTACTTCCAGACATCATAGAAAGGGGTAGAATAACCAGGAGTCATAAGCAGTTCAGTAGCTGCTTCAGATAAGAACTCTTAATTACAGGTAACAGAGCTAATTATATCTTTTCCCTTCCCCTGTACTCAAGTAGGGTAGTTGCATCTTTCCCTAGCACACCATCTGCTACGCTGTGCTAGCCCTACTTCAGGATCTTCTGTTCACTACTCCATCAATCTCGTAGAGTATCTTCTTTCCCTTTTCTTTTTAAACATAGTTTTAAAAATAGGGGTTTTTTTACCTTCTATTTACATTAATATTAGTTAGGCACTTTTCCACTTAATCTTCTTGATATTAAATATATTAGCAGTAGGGGAAATAAATCAAGAAATTTTATAGTCAGTAGTGCAATCCAAATTGTGCAAGAGCTAACATTCAGTAATTTAGAATAGGGAAATACTGATTGTAAGTTTTTTTTTAATCATCTACAAGTCAAAAGGAATCTTTCTAGGTATCTTTTGAAACTTCCTCTTTCCCTCCTGTATCCGTGCTAATATATCGTTAGGAGCTGCAGCAATTTTTTCTCTTTCAACGAAAATGACACTACTAAATCAAGCCATGTTTCTTTTGTGATGGGCACTGTTTTGTGTAGCTGATACCATCCAGCACACTCCAATGCACCAGTTTGTCACACATTACAAATTAAGGGATAGAAAATCATCTAATGTGAATGGACCAAAGGTTGAAATCTGAAAATTGGAACTTGTTTGTTTCGTGTCACTCTGTAGAAACTCAGGGTTCACATTAACTCTAGTTGTCATTCCAAAGCAAAAGTATAAGGTAGTATTGTTAGTGGAGAAAGAGTATTCCTATACTTATTTAACTGCTCTTTCTTTTTAGGTGTGTAATTGAAGTTAAAGAATGCATTATTTTTCTGTTGTTTATTTTTGATGTTGGTTTGAATGATCACTGTATTTTTCCTTCTCTCAGTAGTCATAAGAATACTGAATATATTATGAATATATTGGTCTGTAAGAACACTTCTCAAACAAGTATTCCAATCAGGAAGAAATACCATAGCAAAAGAGGATTTTATTGAATCTTGTTTTTCCATTTTTACAGTTGGAAGATGATGGGAAGCTGTTCTATACCCTTGACGATGGTCATACCAGATTTACTGATCTCATCCAGCTAGTGGAATTCTACCAACTTAATAAAGGAGTTCTGCCTTGCAAGTTAAAACACTATTGCGCACGAATTGCTCTTTAACCAAAGCATCTGTTGTTTCATCAGAGAGAAAGGAAGATACTAGAATACTTTTCCCCCTAAAGGCAATTTGTGTTTCAAAGGGGGGAAGAAGCATCCCATTGTAAAGATTCTATGTTTAAGCTGCAAAAAAATTTATATTCTCTATAGATAACAACTTTGCTTTGTGATTGTCACAGCAAAATTAACTTCATGGTTTTAAAAAACCATTCTTTCCTATGTAATTCTTTAGTGTTGTCTTGGACTTTGGGGTTTTTTTTTCAACTGAAGACGGTTTTGAAAAATATTGTCTATCTCCTACATAAATATAACTGAAGGAAGATCTTTGTTCTGAGGTTTCAAATTAACTTTTTGTCTCTATAAATGTTTCTCATAATTTCTGTTCATCACATAAAAGAATAACATTTACTGTGGTGAAGTTAAGAAGCTGAACTGCACATTTTATTTGTAAATAAAATGAATAAATATTTTGCACTCTATTTTTGAATGCTACTTTGAGGATTATCATATCCAAAAAGTGAAAAATCATTAAAACCACTTAAAACTGCTCAGTTGTATTGAGTTGTGCTATTATTGTTGTAATATTTTAAAGGATTTTTTTCTCTAATGACTAACAAATTCTAAAACCCTACATCTTTATACTGAGTTGGAGTGTCACTTGGCTGTGAAATGTATAAACATGCATAAAGTATTATGTAATGCATAACATGATTTAGTGCATACCTATAGTCTCTGACACAGAAAGAGGGAGAGAGAAACCTGTTGCCCTTAAAAAATAAAGGTAATTTGCAAATTAACAATATTTACTATACTTGCAAATAAAAGTAAATCCAGTGGACTTGATTCTTTCTACTGAAAACCTTGTGAAGGTGTAATTGCAGTCAATTCATAGCTTATTGTTTATCACAAAATAAAAATATCAATATAGCTACCAGTCAACGGGTCTTTGCAGATCACCAAGTATTTAATATTCCAGCTAAAAAGAACTGTGACAGTAGACCAAGTCAAATTTGGGACCATAGCATTAGAAATACTTTTGGTATTTGCGTTTTGAAAGGGAGATGATGCTGCATCCCTGAAACTCAAGTGGAACGGGGTCTGGACTGAAAGGAACATCCCTGTCCTGATGCTTTGCTGTCTAAGAGGTTTGGTCTTGTTTTGAGGGTTCAGGACATTGTCCTGCATATCTTTGTGTGAGGTAAAGGCTGGAGTAGTAGGTGGTGTTTGGAGATGGGCCGTCACACTGAACCCAGGCCCCCTTCCTGTGCGTGCTTGGGTTCTCTGACTGTCAGACCTCCCAGCTGTTCTGCTGCAGGAGTTGGTGGGCGGAGAAGGTAAAGGAGGCCTGGGCAGGGGATGGAGTTAGTTGGACCCGAGGCACAGCAGTGGCTGTACGTGTCACCTGACAAGGCCACGTAGGTCCAAGCATTAGAACAGCACGGTAACTGTCGCCTGTGCTTTTGTTACTGTGTGTCTGTGGAAGGCGAGCATAATAACATAAGACTGTGATACTTAATTTACCGACTTGATCCACACATCACTGACCTTTTCCTCTGGTATGCATATGCAGTTTTTAAAGCTCATTAAAAAAGCAACTTTTCCTAATGTGTACCAAAGATGCAACATATGTGGTGCCTAAGCTCATTACATTAGGAATACCTTGTAAAGCTCTTTATAGTCTAATAAATTTTAACTCTTAAACCTCAAACATAATTTCAACTTAACAAAAAATATCATTTCAATTAAAGCCTCTTCAGATTCAGTTCAGTAATGTGATTACTTCTCAGGTAGTGTTGGGATATTGGTATAGAATAAAAGAGGAACGTTCTGTGCATCCCTGTTTTTTATAATCATCCTGGCGAAATGAATTGTCTACTGTAATTCATTTCTGCTTGGATACGTGAAAGCTTTGCTGTAATTTTTATTTGTATTTATGTATGTGCTTGGTAGAGAAGGTAACTACTCAGTGAGTGAGTACCTGTCACCTTCGGACCTATCAGAAAAGAAAAGAGAATACAGGGATTATGTCACATGGTGGAAAGGCATCAACCATCAAGAAGCTTTGCATGCTTTTCCAGTTTTTGTTTCACAAGTGAAATTGAAAAGAAAACCCCCAAAACTAAATGAAAATTAAAAAAAAACAAAACACCAACCCGAACCCAAGTAAAATGAAGTATGGCTTAATGAGTGTGTGATATGGACACTTGAAAGTTTTTAACTGTCAAAATTTCTTACACTGCAAAGTGTTGCTTCCTGCATTTTGACAGTTCTCTTAATTAAAATCTAAACTTAAATGTTGCTGAGAATATGTTATCTCTTTTATATGAATGTGCATACCTTTCCTGAACTCTGTGGTTATTTGTGACTTTATCAGAAAAAAACAAAATAAACAAAACTAATAAAATCTACTTTGGTGTTTAAGTGATTTCACAGGCTTCCTCCTTGTTTAAATATTACTGAAGAAAGAAGCATGAAGGAGGTAGTCTTCATGTGTAAAAACAAAAGAAACAAGCACCCTCAAAAGCCCCAATATTCTGATATCCCAGACTACTTCCAAATGTCCTAAATAGTACAGGTGGTTGATATCTGCCTTGCAGGATCCTTGCTAGCAATCAGTATTTTCTTGTCAGAAAAAACAGCAAGGAATTTTTGTGAGATCACCCAGGATATGTCTGACCATAAAGTTCTTTGAGGGTGTAGGCAATGCTATTTAAACAGAATTTCAGTGCGTTAACTGTCGCTTCTAATTAGGAATACTACACTTTGGTGCCCACCTTCACAAAGAAAATTGGCTAATCTGGAGTTGTTAACAGCTCAGGGAGAAATCAGTACTATTTTGGGCAAGTCAGTCTATCTGTCTCCAACATTTGCCTCTCTACAAAACGTGGACAATGTTATATCTACCTCATAGAGTGTTAAGGACAGATTTTTTTAAAAAGAAAAAGTTACAAGAGAAACTGATATTATCTGCAGAAGAGGTTTTTTTTTTTTTAATACTTAAGGAAGCGGTAAGTTTTTACTTTTACTTGATGGATAGTGCAGTGCCAGGAAGAGAGAACTGAGCTTGCCATGCAGAGGTGCCAGAAGCACCGTAAGTGCTGGAGTCCAGCTCGTTCTCTGGGGTAATTAGCCCTGCAGGGGTATCTGTGAGATGAGAGCTAGTTCAGAGATTGCACTAAAGCTCAGCATTGTATTTGTTGGCATGCCCTTTGTGCCTTGGTTTCCAATCTTAAAATCTTCTTGGCTCAAAGGAGATTAAAAGTTAATTCACTGCTTTCACAACGCATATACATATACACGGCTGGAATTAAGGTTGCACGGACAGCATTAAATGATGTTTTTAAACTTCTGAGTGTTTTTACTTAACAATCTTATTAAATCACTTAATGAATTTTTTGAAATGTAGTAAGTCTTCAAGTCATCCAACTAAATGTTTTGAAGGAGATCTTTAACCCATTAAATAAAAGAGGATTATGTATGTAACTAAATACAAGTGGGATCTTTCAAGGATAATTGAATTTCTGTCAAATGTTGTCTGTTACATTCTGGTTTAAGAATTGTAGCATTTTGTGCTTCCTTTGGGGGTAGAATTATTCTGTAGTGTAAGGGGGCTTGGGGTGTCTCATTTTCAGTTAAAATCGGCTTATTTCAAGAGAATGGTCTTTTTTCTGTTGTTACACTGGTTAAAAGCTACGCATCTTCATCTAAACCGAAGCCACTCAGCCACCCATTAGTTTTAACTGGTTAAACCTAATTATTAGATGTAGCTTGCTAATCAGTCTAGCATTTGTCTGTAAGAAATCTTAAACATAACTTTTGTTTTGGTTTAGAAAAACGTAAAGCAATTTACAGCTTATATCAGCATTTCTGTTTGTTTAGGAAAATAATTATTATTTTTCTGATATTTCAAACTACTATTCTGGTACTAGCACTGTAATGCAATTCCATTTCTAATTTCAACTTTGTAGCTGAAGCTTTCACTGAAATCATCGAAGATGGGACATTCCCCATTACTTGAATATACTTGTAAGCTTTCAGAGGTTAAACACTTATGGTCTATGCATAATCAATGTGTATGGTAGTGCAATTAATGTTAACTTTAATGAAATGCATGAATATTTAAAACTTAATGAATCTGGCTTTACAGCCTGGCTCACATATGTGAACAGTATTGACTGTTGGCCTCTGGATGTCAGCAGTGTATCACGAAATTCCTGTAATCAGCTGCTGTTTTCATGCTTCCTCCCAGAAATATCTGTGACTTGTGGTCTCTGCACACCTCCAGAACACCCAGTGCTTTTTCCTCTTATAAATTATTCACTTACTCTGTACCAATTAGTTCTACCAGTTGCTAGGTTTGTTATCAAGTTAAGCTTCAAGACAAGAACCTGAACTCAATGAGTGATTAAAAATTTATTAGCAGAGATGATTAAATATGCAGATAGTCTGTGAAGCTTGTTCTTGAAACCATTATATTACCTTTTTAATACTAATGATTTGTATAATTAATTTTATAAAAGCCTGAAAGTCTTTTAAAAAAATCAGAGTAGGACATAAAAGGGAAGAGATTAAATGCAGACGAGGCAGTGAACCTGAGCATTAAAACAGCTCATTCACATGTACAGGCAATAAAGTGATTTCCTTACAGGAATAGTTTGTGGTTTTTCTTCCCCTCTGCTAAGTTGATTATTTTATTAATCTTCTAAGCAATTTGGGAAAACTCTTATGAACTACTGAGTTGCATTTTCAAAATAGAACTTGATGTGATTAACGCGAATAATACAGATGGTTCTACTAAACTTCACATTAAAACCGCATCAAGATGCACTTTCTACAACGTTGAAGCACATGCTGGATTTTAGGCATGTGAGGAACCTTCGGGCTTCCATGGCAAGGAAGGTGCAGGTGCGTTAACGCCACAAGGAGCTGCTAGGTAGTGTGGCCAATGCTGGGTGAAGCTTGTAAAGCAGGGCTTGTCCCCCATCCTGATTTTTGAGGAGGTGCGTGGGGGCGATCAGGGACCACACGCTCGCAGCTGCACCCAGGGCAGCACTGGGGCTGATTTGGGGGTGGGGGCAGGTGGAACCCTGCAGAGCCTGGTGCTGTTGAACCTGCAGGGCTGGCTCGGGAGGACATGAACCTGTCCTCCTTCTTATGGGAGAAAGAAAACAAATTACTTTATTGCCCTTAAGGGAGTAGCTGGACTGGAGTGGGTCCTGGGGTACAGGCTAGGGTGGGCTGGTCTTCTCAGATGCCGTGGTCTGCAGCAGGGAGAGCCAAAGCTCACTGATCTCTCCCCCTCCCCGCAGCTCAGCCTGGTGCAGTGCCACCAAAGACTGTGGCCAATGGCCCCAGGCACCCCGTGGGAGTGAGGTGCTGTGGATGAGGCTTGAAGGAAGGTGAGGGTTTGCCCCAGCTTCTCCTGGGGGCCCTGAATGACGGGGGTGCCAGTGCCCCAGGAGATGCTGTGGTGCCCTTTACCCCCCAGAAGGGAAGGAGTTGCCCCTCAGGTGAAGCTAATGAGCCCCACCAGCTGAAAACTGTTAGAGTTAATGAGTTGCCCTTTAATAAATAGGTGTGGTCAGTGTTTGACTGGTAAGTGTGTGCTGGGAAGGGGCGCCTCACGCATTGATTTGAGGCTGGCACGAATGGTGAGTGAAATTTGTTGTTTTAAGACTGGGGTTTTGAGGTGGGGAGGGATGAATGGAGGTTGCTGTGAACATGCTGCGTTGCCCTTCCCCCCCCCTCTTTATAAATTGTAGTGCCTTTATTTTTAAGTGCTAAACTCCACTTTGCAGTATTTAGGCTTCAGTTTCATGAAGTGCAGTGCCTATTCCTAGCTGTGGCTGTATTAGGCAACAGAGCTGTAGTACAGCCTTCACAAGAGTGAGATCCAACATTTGTATTGCAATCACCCTCATCTTGCACAGTTGGGAGCTCACTGTGGGTGATAAACCTTAAAAACTATTGTTCCTTAGGTAAAGAAGAAGGTGCGCCTCTTTGATGTTGAGAAATTAAGACTGTGACTTAGGAACTTCCTTAGCAGAGCAAAGTCTTTGGAAACCATTCTCTAGAGCTCTTGGAGATGTGTTGACTCAGATCTGCAGCTTGCCTTGCTTTTTTTTGTTTCTCTGAGCTAAATCAAAACACCACTTTTGACAAAGATACTTCAGCTTCCCCGTATACTATACCAGCCACCTACTAAGGGAAAGAGCAAAGAGCATTAACTATGGTAAGCATGTCGGTAGGAAAAAATTGAGAGCACATTAACTGAGGTGTTCCCTGCTTTTCTCATTCTGGCTGAAGCTGAACAAAGGAGTCCTTAGTCTTGCCTTCCTGAATGTGGCATAGAATGACATGCTGTCAAGTGGGATCATAAGTTTAGACTGTTTTTTTTATTGTCAGTGAAAACTTTCTAAAATGAAGAAAAATCCTTAAACTGAGGAAAATATGATTTCAAATCTCTTTGCAATGCAAGGAATGCAGGGAGGAGGAAAAAAACACATGAAGCTTCTGCAAGTTGTTTTTTTTGGTTGCTGTTGTTTGTTTGTTTTGTTTATTTGTAGTATTTTTGTGGGGCTTTTACAAATAAAAAGCTCTTTTTTGTTGAATTGTGCAGAACTGCAATTGCCAAATTTACAGCCTGTGCTAAATCTTTAAGTTCTGGGAAATAACTCATGGAAAAATATCTTCTGATGATGGATGTGAGGTCAACTATGCAAACTAGTTTGCAATTCTCCCCAGTTACATGGTATAGGGCTGTGGTGCTCAGACCATATGCATAGCTAGTTATTTTTAGGCATTTAAGGAGAATGTAAAGGAGGTGATATGTGTAGGAGGGTGGAAGGGTACAGAGAAAATTTTAAAAGATGTTAACACTTGGAACAACAATAGATATGCTGTTGGAGTGACTCTTCCTAACCTGTACACATCACGTCTGAAGGGGTTTGCTTCTGTACTGAACAATTAATGAAGTCCTCATTTCTGAAATTATGCGTGTACTTCTGTGTGTGCTGTGCATAATGGTATGGATTTCAGTATGCTTAAGATAATGTGTGTAAGTGTTGGCAGGATCAGAGTCAAAGATGTCAAAAATAACTTGGAGGGCTTGTGGAAATTCACAAAGTGTAATAAGGTGATACTTCAATTGGTGCTGAAGTGGAAATTGTAGCTGATATTATATTTAATGATGGACTGTGGTCACTGGGTTCACTGTGACTGAACAATATCCATCTCTATTTTTGAGGTAAATGAAGAGCAGTATATGAAGTTGAGCTAAAAATTAAGAATGTTTTTCTCTTGTACATTGATATTGCTATTTACACTTATTAGCCTGTGTTGTGTATATAAGAAAAAAACCACACAATTCCCCAACCAAACCTTTCCTGCAGCAGCCCCAAGCCCTCCTTAAAGAAAGAATTTGCAGTAGGAATCTATATTTGAAGCAACCTTGGCCTTGTGAAAGCGTAAAATGTATGATACTTTTGAATTTCCTCATTCCTCAGCACTGTAGATTAGGGAATGATCTAACTGTTTCTGTTTCTTTGCTAGAAAAAACCCTAAAATGCTAATTCAGAGAACCAGCAGTACAGGTGGTGCTTAGAAGGCCTCCCCATGGCAGAGAAGTACAGCTGCGTTGTATTACCCCTTTGCTTAAGATAATGGAAGTCTGTGAGATATGTTTTCTAGGTTGTTCTGTAATGAACCGACGTGCTTGTTTGTCTGCAGGGATGTGTGTTCCACTTCTGCTCCTACTTCCACTTGAAATAAGGCCATATCACTCAGCATGGATTTAGAAACATAGTGAAGAATGAATTTTACCATCATGTTTATCCAAGGAGTTGCAGGCATATTAACTATTGATATTCTTCTAAGTTTTCAACTTTTGTTTCCAACTGTATATAATTCTTTCTAGATTATCTTTTTAATACTTGCAGAAATTAATATCTCAAGTATTTTTTGTCATTTATTTTACTAGAAATTGCTCTATAGAATAGAGGTTTGTAGTTCTTTGAAGAGGTTTCTGGTGTAATCTGGAAGCAGCATTGGTTCTGTATCTACTGTTGCTGAATCTAGTGGTGAAAGCATAATACTTAATGGAATCACATACATGTATTGTTCAGGATGCTTTCAAAGTTGTCACAGTAGGAGAAATATGGATTTGATGTTATGCAGACTTCTCACAGATGGGGTGATGGAGAAATCCTGCTGTATTAGCTAATACAAACAAAAAATCAGGTTTGAGGTAACTGACCGTTTTTATAATGGAGTGGATTGCCTTTATGGTATATCAGACTGGTTATGGGTAGCTCACAAGAAGAAAAATTAAACAAATAGACATCTCTGGAAGAAAACAGCCATGATGAGGAAACTAGCTCCAAGGAAAAGCTGGGCAACTATGGCAGTTTAGCCATGGGATCTGTGTCAGTTTGAACCCTGGAAAGCCCTAAAAGGTGGCAAAGTAAATGATGAGCTGAATTAGTGTGCATTAGAAGAGAACAACTACTTCAGCCGTCTGGAGCTAGGGAGGAGTCTGTTTGACCCATAATTAGGAGGCATTTTTGCAGGGATGTGTATGAATTTGAAAATTCTCACCAACTCTGTCAGTCACCTGTGGAGTCCCATGGAGCAATTCTGATCTAGTGTTTTTATTCTGATCTAGTAGTTTTACTGGATAATTCTCAACTCATAGTTTGGGCAGCCGGATGTGATAGGGGAGGTTTTGTTCTGAGGGGAGTGTGTGCTATCTGAATCTAAAGTTCTTATGCTCTGCCTAACAGAAACAACATAAGCAGCATGAACTGGGAGGAGGTGGAAAGATGGTGAGGCAAAGAACTGAGGTGTGCACGTTGTATGGCTGCAGTTACGAGGCTTGAGCAAAGATGGAGACAGTACTCTTCTATTTAGTCATATGGCATCATTTGCCGATGGCTTGAAGTCGTAATTAAAATGCAGTTGTCTTGTGATGCTTTTCTGGCTTAGTTTTCTTATTCTGAAGATATAGATCTACACTTGTTAAGCATTAGCTTTGACAATTGTTAGTTGAAAGTTTCCTTGGAAGCTGACTTTGAAGTGTTGAAGTAGTTGAATGCGCTGTGAAGTTTAGAGGTAAACTTTGCTGTGATATCTCCACTGAAAAATAGTGTAGAAACTTAAAAAAAAAAGGCAAAAAGGTGGAAACCACATATGTAAGCATGTTAACTTTTTATTAAAAGAAATCATTCCAGGAGTCCTCATTAAGCCAGGATGATATTCTAAAAGTGAATATACATGTTGACAGCTACACCCATAAATTTGAAAACTGCAAACATGTTCAGCATAAAAGCCATTTTTGAAAAAAGCTGTTGCTCTGCCCTTGTACTAATTTAAGAATTGTTCATTCATTCTGATTTTTATAGTTTCTTTTCACATATATAACTGGGACAGTTTAAAAAGTACTTTATAGACTCTTTCGTGATGTCACAAACTTCATAATGCAGATGGCTGCTTTTAAAAATGCACACACACATTACATAAAGGCTCAAAGTGTCAAATAAGCTCAGTAATTTCATTCTCTTTCATCTTAAACAAAGTGACCTGTCCATAAATTGTACCTCTGTACGTTATCCTTGCAAGGAACCTCTGTTTCCTGGGAGTCATGATGCACATTTAAGTCTCTTAGCTCTAGCACTAACTTTGGTGAAGAGATTCTCTTGTTCTATTCACACTGTACCTGGACATATGACAAGGTCTTCACACACAGCCTAAGATCATGTCAGACAATCTCTTCTTTCAGTACCTTTCTGTCAGAGAACACCTAAGGTACACAAGTATTTAAGTCGGTTTCAGTAAAGCAGGGACTTCATATAAATAAAGTTTGGACAAGTGTAACTTATACAGAGACTTGAATATTCTACCTGTGGATTCAGAGACTGATGCTCAAGATACAATCAGTCCTGACCTCAGGTTTGTTTTCTCACTGGCAAGGAGAAAGAATGATTAGTTTGGTCTACTCTGCATGATTGGAGCCAAAAAGATATTTAGAAGCTAGAATGGTTTTAAATGAGGACCAGTAATGAGAAATCTCACCACAAAGAGCACAAGAATGTCAGAAAGTCATCAGGTGACAGCAAGCAGCTGAGCAAGAGACAAGACCATGGGTTGAAATGGTTCTTGAGTATTAAGAAACAGAAAGTATGATTTTTATTTTTATTTTTTTTTTAAATTTTAAGTGTTGTGGTCCTTTTTTGTTGTTTGTTTTGTATGTAGGTATTTTTGTGGTTACTGTCCACATCCAAAATGTGTGTGTACAGTCTAATTACTTGTATTTTTTCATATTGAGCAAATAGCTTTTAGGTTTTACGTGATGATACTTTGTTAGCTTGGGAAGGGAGTGCAATTCATGCTTAAACATATATGTAACTTTGTCCTCTGACAAATGACCAGCACTGTGTTGTTTTCCCTACTATTTGAATCAAAATACATTTCATAGAAAATATATTCCTCTGACTTCCTGTCTGTGAAGTGATGTAATAAGGAACAGGAAAGAAAAAGAACTGGATTCAAAAATAATTTGATGTTTGAAATAAATCAGTGCCTTTAAAACAGTATTTCTGAGAAAGATTTTGATATGCTGACAGACCTCTGTCGTAGTATAGGGGTTCAAAACTTGTGATAGGTAGGTAGCATGCTTACTTCAATGATAAAGGAAGGACTGAGGTAGAACTATGAGTTGAATCCTTAAGGATTCACACTAATATATTAACACAGTTGATAGGACTCCAGTTAAGATTTTTGTCTTAACAGCCAAAAAAACCAGTTTTGCTACAGAAAGGTTATCAGGTATGTTACACTGCAGAAAGTAAATCTGCACAGAGTAGAGGAAGTTGTGAAAGCTACAGAGTTCCTGTACAGCACTGACACACAATTGTTCTAATGAAATTAATTGCTGACATAGTTTTGCTGTTTCTTGCCTCTTCCAATCTTAGCAAATGTAAGTTTCCTCAAACAGGCTTTTTATTAGTGAATATTAGTGGAAACCATCTGGTAAAGGAGAATCTGTTTGTGCAAAGTACTTCTTTATCTCTAATTAGTCTCACAGATTTTCAGCTCTCATTATACTGTGTGTTATTTGTGGGTAGAGGGAAGAGAAATAAGAGTAAATTGATTATCTAAATCAAGTGTGTCAGCAACAGTTCTCAGTCAGTCCCAAGGTAATACTACATTCCTGTGTATTGAATTAGACTCCTGCCTTAGTTTTATGATTTGTAACACATTCTGGTATCTTTGATGTAAGCAGGGCAGGGAAACAACCTCCAATGTGAGCGTATAAAAGTAAGTTGAGGGGTTTTAAGTGTTGAATAATAAAAAAACAAAAGTCAAATGAACCCAAATTACAGAGCATTCAAAGGAGTGCTGCAAGAATGGTGAAGGGCCTTGAGGGGAAGCCATTTGAGGAGCAGCTGAGAGCACTTGGTCTGTTCAGCCTGGAGAAGAGGAGACTGAGGGGAGACCTCATTGTAGTTAAAACTTCCTTGTGAGGGGAGAGGAGGGGCAGGGACTGATCACTTCTCTCTCATGACCAGTGACAGGACTTGAGAAAACAGCATGAAGCTGAGTTGGGGGAGGTTTAGGTTGGATATTAGGAAAAAGTTTTTTTTCCCCAAAGGGTGGTTGGACACTGGAACAGGCTCTCTGGGGAAGTGGTCACAGCACAAAGCCTGACAGTTCAAGAAGTATTTGGAGAATACTCTCAGGCACATGGTTTGACTCTTGGGGTGTCCTGTGCCTGGAGTTGGACTCAATGATAGGTCCTTCCAACTCAGCTATTCTGTGATTTTATGCATCAGAGATGTTTTATGTAGTAGAAACCCAAGAAAAAGTGAGGCTTCAAAAAGTAGTAGCTTTTGCATGTTGTCTACAGCTAACACTTCTAAAATCATATAACGATTACACCATGTACTTCCAATAGGAAATCTTGATTATAACTGTCCAAGTTTTTGAGCTTGGGATAGAGCCAATAACAGATCTAGACAAGGGCAACTAACAGGTTAGGAAAAAACAGTTGTGGCAGAGAAAGGACTAGAGTGATGCTGTATGAGGATAAACAGCACTGGCACTGAAGATGAGAAATAAAGCAATGTAGCCTACAGCCAGTAACACATTAGTCTGACATAAACACTTCTACATTGCCTGGTGTTTGTGCTGGTAAAAACATCTTTAGAAGGAAGAAGAATAAATGCTCATCGTGTCAAGCTGATAAATGTGGAATAAATATAGTGGCTAAAATTTTTTACTTGTGTAAGATTTTCAGTTTTCTTCTGTTGACTGAGCAAGATTAGTTTGCTGCAGAGGTAATAGAGAGCAAGACTACATGAAACTGTGGAACAGAGTACCAAAGAACTAGGTGTCTGATCCTGAAGGTGTCTTCTGCTTCAAAACTGAGATATCTGCCAATTCACTGTTGATCCTGGTGATAGATGGAAAAGAATCATGCTGGTGTGGTACACTGGGGTCAGAGAAGGAAGTGGGCTTTCAGTTATTCACTTTTTACTGAACATTAGCAATAAACTGTTTTTAAGAAGGCAGACTCAAAAATATTTTCATGAACTTGTTCAAGTATTAGACCGCTGGTAACTGGTGGGAAATATTCTGAAGTATAACCTATGTACTGTATACATACATACAGAACATAGCAATGTACCAAAAATATTGATGTGATTTTAGTACATTTAATGGCATTAGCTGTGGCTATTATTGTGTGCAGTGTTTATTTTTTAAGGTTTTTTAATGCAAAACATGTCATGTCTTTGAGTAAGTGTTCACATTCTTCTTTAGTGCCAGGAGTTATCAGTCAAATAAGCAAACACTCATATTTTTATATAGGCTAACAGATTTTTAAGTGATGCATTATACCTGATCTAAGCTAGCCTACCTAAACCTACCTAGACCTAAGTGATGCACTATACCTTCCCATTTAATGGTTTGGAGGTTTTTTTTTGTGCAACACAGGCTGCTCTTGTATTGGCGAAGAAAATAGATGAAGTTGGGCAACTGAGCAAATGTGACCATATGGCAGCATATCCTAGCATATCCTTCCAGATTCTGCCATGGCAATAATAGCAGTAAGACTTCTATGTTATAAAATAGCTTCTATATCTAGGCCCATTTTCTTAAGGATAGTTTTACAAAACATAAACCTTGTAGTATTAATTTCATAGTCTAGTCAAAACTACCTAGATGTCTACGCTTCCTTGTTAAGCCTCCTTTTATAGTCAGCTTACTTTCATTTTCCAATTCCTCAATACTTGGGCTTATAACTGGAGGTATGGGCCCATGCAAATTAGTTGAAGGCTGTTATTTCCTTTGGATCAAGGAATAATTTTGATATATCCCCTCTCCTGTGAAACCTTCTGCCCCAAATTCCTGCACCTGGAAAACTGCTAATGATTGTCAGAGGTGGAAATGCAAGCTGACTAGTTCTCTGTGAGAGATGGAGAAAAAATGGACCACTGAAGAAATGAAATTAAACCACTTGAAAAGAGAAGTATCCTTTCTCTCTAGGAACAGCTACTTTGAGAGCAAGGGTTTCTCCTCTCCTCATCCCAAATTTCTGGGTAGGATAGGGAAATGCTCATTATGGTTTTTGGCAATGTCTCTGAATTAACTTAAGTCAAATGGACACAATATTCTCTTCCTACCCATGGTCAGTTTAAAGTGCTATTAGAAGTAATAGGATATAAGAGCTGTATGAAAGAACCCTCCCTTTCTGCCTCCTTTTGCAGTCTGTCAGCAGAGCCCTTCTTACCGTGGGCTGTATCTTGTCTCTTCTTAATTAGTTACTGCTGGATCATGAGCTATTGGCAGCTGTTTGGTCCCATTAATACTCTTGACTTCCACCCTGCCTCAGACGAAGAGTTGCACTTCTCATTATGTGGAGGAAGTTCTTTGGGGCTTCTTAAACGTGCTGCTTGATATGTTTACCAGATGTTTATAAGTGATGAGTAGTGAGCAGGTGATACATTGTCACCTTTACTTCAGCAAGTGTTACTTTATAGACTGAAACTCTCCTTTGCTGCGGAAGAGACTAGCTGAAGAGTTGAACTGGCTCCCTTTTGAATGTTTTCTATGTTCCTGTTCGCTCTTTAATGAGGTTATCAGAGCTGCATTTAAAGTGAAAGGTCTATATGTATTCGGATTTACAAACTCACGTAATACTTTTTGTGTTTTTTTTCCCTTGTTTTTTTTTTCTTCAGTTTTTAATACTCTGTTATTTTTATCTGCCCTCTGAGCATTGAACCGATGTATTCATAGTGGTAGTATCCAAATTCTGACCAATCACTGGATATGCATGCCTCAGGGTTATTCTTTCCCATTACTTTGGATTTAATGACACTTTATTTTCTCCATTTAAAAAAAAAAAAAAACGAACTTAGTTACTGCAGAAGTAGCATGTCACTATACACAAGAGAGACGATGTCATCCTGTCTGATGTGTTGTCCAGTGTTATCTTTGGTGTTGTCTGATATAACTTGAATATTTTAAAAGAGATAGAATTGGGAATTTCAGCGTTCTGAAAAAGCTCAGTGAGGGAGCAAAGATAAGATCCTGTTGCACAACAAGGAAAAGGGAAATTATAGAGGATTTTTTGGAGACAACTGGCTGATCTGGCTTTCTAAGTCAGGAAAGGTACTGATCCTGGAAAGAAAGGCTGACAAATCTAGCACTCTAATGAAGAAAGCATGAGTGACGTGAATGAAACAGTATGAACTTTGGCTGGAAGGAAAGTGGAGCAAGAGATAGCTTGATTACAGAAAAGTTTGACAGTAGAAACTTTTTTTTCTAATTTTGTTCATAGAATCATTTGTGTACACTTTTACAAATGACCAGTAAATTAAACTTCTGAAAATTGCCATTTGTAACTATTCCAAACTGCCAGTTTGAATGGTCTGTGAAGATATCTTTCCATCCACTCCACTTCCCCTGCCACTTTCAGTTAAGATTGGATCCTGATGGATAGCATCATTTTGTCACATTGTGGCACTTTATAAATAACATAATGCAGTGATGTACAGTGCACTGGCAATTGCAGTTTTAGTAGCTATTGGGAAAGGTAAAAATGAACATTTTCCATAATCTAGATCGTTTACTTTGGCAGCTGGGCTTTCTGCACATCTCCAATATGTATTCCCCTAAGATATTAAAAAAGATGTATATGTTTTTATTACATTGTGTGTACACTTTGGTAGGTGTAAAATAAGTTTACATTTTAAATGCATTTGTGCTGCTATCAGAGAAAAGCAAAACAAAATAAATTGATACCAGGGGAAATGTCAGGCATGCAACACAGATTTCTTAAATAAACATTACTGTGTGGCATTAGCTAATGTTATTACTTTGTTTCCCTAGTGGCTCTTTTTTTGATTATCTGCATTTCTAAAGACTGCACATTTTGTACACACTAAGAACAGAGCACAAGGATTCTACTTACATGAAGAGCCTTGCAAAAAAAAAAAAAAAAACAGAATATGATGGCATTTTGTTATTTACAGCTCTGCTAAGAACATAGTTACATTTTTGTTGTGGAAGAGGTGATGTGAAGAAATTTAAGTATTGAACTTTTTGAAACTGTATGGGAACTGTATGCAAGAAAGCTTACGAAGCAAAATAGAATTTCAGCAATGTAAGTAAGAGTAAGAAGTATATCATACTTTTCCTGAATATCTTTCAGATTAGAAACCAAAATACAAGTCTTAATTTAGAATTTGCTTAAACTACTGGACAATGGAGAGCATCTATAGGCCTGTGACTATGGAAAGTGATTTCTTCGCTTCCACTTGGCCTTTTACACATAAATGCTTCTTATTTGTAGAAGGGGCTGCTGAAGCCAATATGCATGTAGATAATGTTCATACATAGTGTAAGTTTGGGAAACTTTATGAAGAGTTCTGTGGGTGGGAAATCCCTCCCTCTGTGGCCATTTCACATCCAACACCAGAGACTGGAATACCTGCAGCGCCACTACACGACTTATTCAAACAAGCTGGATTTATTAGTAACAACTTATAGTAATACCAGCTAGGGGTTGGCCTGTTTATATACTTGCTGTTGCAGTATTAGATTGCATAATGTATGTATATTTATCTGGAGAAGATAAAGCTCATTTTGAGGGTTTGCATAATCAGCATATTTCAAGCAAATCTGATGCAGAAAAGTGACTGGGGTAAGGAAGAATATTGAAGCTGAATGTTCTTACCATCTGTTCAGTTTATTTCATATACCATTTTGCTGGTCTTTATCCAAATCCAAGTAGTCTTGTATCCATACTACAGCTGACATCAACTGGCCTGTCTTTTGGCTGTTGGTAGAGGAGAGGGAAGGCTAGAGTATTTAGAGGGAAAAGTTTTCACTGACATTACCTTTCCCAGGAAGACAACTTGATTTAAACTCAAAACAGTAGTCTGCACCCATGTGTAGTTGTCAGTGCTTGTTTAATGCTGTATGTCCTCTGTTGTGCATGACTCAGAGGTATACTAAGTTTACTAAGGACACTAAATTGGGAAGAACTGTTGACTCCCTTGAAGGCAGAGAGGTCCTATGGAGAGATCTTGACAAATGAGAGGGCTAAGCAATCACCAACTGTATAAAGGTTAACAAGGGCAAGTGCTGGATTCTGCACCTGGGATGGGGCAACCCTGGATGTACATTACAGGATGGGGAACAAGAAGCTGGAGAGCAGCCCCACAAAGTGGGATGTGCTCATCCTGGTCAACAGCAAGAGGAATATGAGGCAACAATATTCTCTGGCAGCCAAAAGGGCCGTTATGTCCTGGGGTGCATCAAAGCACAGCATCACCAGCTGGCTGAGGGAAGTGATTGCCCCACTCTGTGCTGGTGTGGCCTCACCTCAAGTCCTGTTGCAGTTTTAGGTTCCACAATATAAGAAAGATATAAAGCTATTAGACAGTATCCAAACGAGGACTAAGAAGAGGGTGAAGGGTCTGCAGGGAGTCTGTATGAGGAGCAGCTGAGGCCACTTGGTCTGTTTGGCCTGGACAGGGGATACTTCATTGCAGCTTCCTCAGGAGGGGAAGTGCAGGTGACCAGTGACAGGACCAAGGGAATGGCCTAAAGGTGTGTCTGGGCAAGGTTTAGGCTGGATATTAGGAAAAAGCTCTTCACCCAGAGGGTGATTAGTCAGTGGAACAGGCTTTCCAGCGAAGTGGTCATGGCACCAAGCCTGCCAGAATTCAAGTGTTTGGATGATGCTCTTGAGCACATAGTGTGGTTCTTGGCCATCTCCTGTGCAGAACTGGAAGCTGGACTTGATGATTCTTGTGAGTCCCTTCCAACTCAAGATATTCTATGACTTTGCAACATAAATTCTATTTCAGTATAATCAGTTATTTTGATTATAAAGTAGGAAACAAGATAAAAATGGTATGTAAGGAAAACTACTGACTTCACTCTTGGCCAATCCATCAGGTATAGGCTACAATACAAATCTTCAGTTGATTTAATAGAGCAACTTGTAGAAGTGGCAAAAAGAAATAACTTATAAGGACATTAATAGTAATCTCGGTTGATGAACAAGAATGTAGAATGAGAGTTTCAGGGATTTTTTTGAATTGTGCTTTTGATGTATGTGTGGTCTGACTTTCAATTTTATCTGTCAGACTCAGTCTTCTGGCTGCTGCTGCTCTCTCTTTCTTAGAAGAGGGCTCACAAGGCACTAGTCTCTCACTGACTCCTGTTTTTGGACTTTCTGATCATTGCACTCTTTCCCTAATGTAATGGTATCTTATATAGGTGAAAACAAGGAATGGCCTTTCAGGTTTCCTTTGTAGTGCCTGCCACACCTGAGGGATTTCCTACTGCCAAGGAAATGGTGTGGCTTGGGTCTGACTTTTCCAGATCCGAATATGTTCAGGGCAAATGTTTTCTGAGGACTTCACCAAAATATGACTATGATCACTTTAAAATGTGCATATTAAATATAATCAAAAGGCTTGTAGCTTTACCAGAACAGGAATTTCTGTGTAGTTAGGACAGCTCACTTTCCCAAATTTCATGTTTGTTGCAAGAAAATGTATTCCCTGAGATTGAAGTTAATTGTTTTTTCTTTATCTTTCTCCTGTGAATTAAAAATGTAGCAAGAAATTATCACTCTGGAGAAAATGTCATTTCAGAAAAGTTAGGTTCTGGCAAAAATGATTTTGTGGTGGAGATTGAGACAGGTTTAACTACAAATATTCTGTGTCTTTATTAAACATGATATATTTGGTGTGTATATACTAGAAATCTGCTGAAGAGAAACCCTCTTTTCTTGGGGCATGTGGTATGCCTGGGTGGACAGCTATGTCAGAGGTTCATGGTACATCATACTGAACATGTAGTGGGTTATTTTGAAATGAAAGCTTCAAAACACTCCCGAGCCTGATCCAGCTGAAGATGACAGTTGGTATACTATTCATTAATTTAGGAGATGGATCAGCTTCTAAATTATTCTTCCGTTGTTGCATAAAACTGAAAGAGAAGAAATTCAATGAGTTTTGCTGTAGGTATAAAACTAATTGCCACCACTCTTATTGCTAGGCTGGTTTTCAACTCCTTTTCAAAATGAACTGTAAAAATAACCCTTCTTTTTTGTTATTGTTAACCCTATTAATGGATTCTATCACCTAATGGTAGGACTTTAATCCCATCACCCACCCTTTCTTGTAATTTTCCTGAAATCTATCCATTTGCAGCATGTGGCAATGGAGACACTTAAATAGTCACATATATTTATCCTTAAGAAGCAGGTTTTGCTCGGGTTCATGCTTGAGTCCGTTTTTCTTATCTTTCTCAAATGGCCAAAGTTAACTGATTTGAAAGGGCCTCATTTTAAATTACATTCATTCAGTGAAAACAGAAATTAACACTTAGAGACATCTATATGCTAATGATTGTAGCTCAGGGAATACCCTTCTAACCTTTTCAAACGGAGTTGGTAAAAAGCCATTTCACTTGAAAGCAACTTAGTAAAAATGGTAGATTAATTAAATACAATAAAATTTCCCTAAAATCTTTATCCCATTTATCACTTATCATTATTTTTCTTTTTCACATATGGTACCTTAAATCCAAACTAAATGTTCCAGGATACATTTATTAAAACTGTTTTTCTGGTGACATCTATTAGATGCTGAAAAACAGAGGTTAATAATGTCATGAGTTTTAGGGATGGCATGCAAACTGAGGTGAAAAAGAGCTTCATCTATCACAGTACATAAGATACTAAGTATATGAATTTTGGAAAAAGGGTCAAAAATGTGTAGGGGAAAGATTTCCTGTAGCCCTTCCAGATGCTAAGCAATGAACTGAATGGAAGATCCCAAGCTTTCAGATCTTTTAAGGGCTGTGTATCCCCACCCATTAGTGAGTTTATGCTAAATGCACAATATAATATTGCTGCTTATAGGCATATTTATTATAGGTGCAGTTTTTGTTTGTTTTTGACTCTGTTTGTAGGAGGTTAGAATTCGTGAAGAAGATAGAGTATTGCACATATTAAGCTCCTTGTGCACGTTGGTATTCTACCTTGCAGTACCTGTGTTACTGCCTTATGTGTAACATTTCTTAGATAAGGTCACTGCTGTATATAGAGGGCTTGCAGGTCCTTGAATCAAATTTCTATTTGGAAGAAAAGGAGAAGCTCATGGAAACAGTCTTTATTGTTCTTAAACTGACTACTGTTCATGTTGTGCTTGTTCTCAGACAAAAAATTTCGAAGAAAAAGATCTAAAAAGATAATGCCTGATGCTTCTTTGAAGCTACCAGTCTGATTAGTCTTGTAGATCCTGATATGAAGTCAAACTAGGGTCAAATAAAGTATTAAGCCCTGGAGTAAGATGTGCCTGCCCTAGGCTAGAAGTAATTTGCAACTCATACTTAGTTTAAGTTTAATAGCAGTAAAAATTCTATTGAAACAATGTGGCAATTATTGCACTTGAAATTTCAGTGCAGGAGAGACTGGAGGGAGGTCACAGATCTATACTTGGTTTACTGATGAAAAATCTGTAAAAGTGATGTGCAGATCCAAAAGAATCATAAGCTTTAGTAATACTCACTTAAGCAGGTGTTATGGAATAACTTTCTTTGCACCAAGCAGAAGGGAAGCCTGGAAACCTTCCTGGTTGGCTGAGCAGTGTGTCTGCAAGCCCTAAGGAGGCAGGCGGAAAAGACTATGTTCAGCTCTACCTCAAGAGGGAAAGAATCAAATACACGGGCAACCAGACAAGAGAAGATAGGTGGTGACGGTCCCTGAGCAGAGAGGGACACCTGTGACTCAGGGATTGGAGGGTGAGGTTTTTCTGCAGGAATTGAGGGAGAAAGCTAAAAGACTGGATGATAGCTACCTCCTGTAAAGCAAAGGAAGAGAGACTGGGAATCTTTTGACTAAGAGCTGCTAACAGGTAATATATGATTAAAAAGGAGTATCTGTGCCTTGAAGATGCACCAGAAGACTATGTGGGGTGTGAGAGAATGGCTTTTGCAGGCTTTATTAGCAGCTCAACTGTACCCTGGGTTTTTTAGTGTTATCAGAAAAGTAATGATCTACACTGCTGTGTTTTTGTCCCCTTGGGCTGCAGAAAGACAGTTCTTAAGCAGCTGTTGCTTAATGCCACAAAAAGCTAACATGACCTGGGATCAGAGCAGTTATGAACAACAGGATCTTTGTTTTTCACTGTTCTGAGTAGGAGCTGTTCTCTCTGCTCTTATGACTTCAGCTTTCCCCTGGGTTTTAATCAAATTTTGTCTTTTTAAAATTCTTCAAATAGGGGAAAACATCTTGTTGAGCTGGCAGCTTTTAGTGTATGTGCAATAAGGCACATATTTACAATGCCAAATTGTCTTTCAGCCTGTTGTTCCTCCACCCCACTGCAAAAACCAAGATAACTGTTAAAATTACAATTCTACACCAAATCAATTTTGGAAGCAGGACTTAATTCAGTAGCTGCCAGGAAGAAGTGCTTTTCTGCACTGCTTTGGCTCTGGATAAAACATGGTAGTTAAATTAATTTTTTTAGTTAAGGTGAGACTTTTTTTTTTTTTAGACAGTTGGTACTCTGGGTTCTAGGTTGGTCTAGCTAAATAAAAGCCTTGCTGTCTTGGCTGTTATATAGGGCACTCCAGAACTGTTAGAGCTGGGGAGGCAAAGCTTCATCCTTATTCCCCTGTGCTTCTCGCATCAGTGGGTTAAGCACAGCAGGGAACTGTAACGTACTCTGCTGCACTCTGAGACTGGCTATAGGCTTTCAGGGCTCTTGCAGAGGCAGGACAGAGATACCAAACATCTGTAATCTGAACTATTTGCTATGCTTGTATCTAAACTATGCTTCTAGAGTTCATAACTAAGCATTAGCCACATTTTCAGAGGTCAGAATACTTTTATAATCATTGCACTGATTTTTTGTTGTGTTGCTTGATATTCTCAGTATTCTGTGTATATTTAGGAGTGGTCCTGCTCCTTAAATTATAAGCTTTGAGTGCTAAACTGTATACAACTGTTTGGATGTTTGCGGTAAATGGTCAGAATTGTGGAGTGTTGGAGTCACAGTACTTATGAAGATGTATGGAAATGGAAGAAGGTATGCTGAATGGAAAGTGAATAATTTTCAATGCACTGTGTTGTTAGTTAACATAACTGTTGTTTAACTACTCTTTCCTGTAGCTCTAAATGAGGGCAGCCATGTAGTTCTCCAGCTGGTACAAGAATGTTTTATAAATGCCCCATGGGTGCACAGGCTATCTATGCTTTGGGGGTGCTCTCAGGCTAGAACTTGGTCCTCAGTTTGCACACCTTCTGAAATCATGTTCAAGTTCTCTGATTTCTATAAAGAGCTAAGAATATATTGCCTCTGTGTGTGCATACATCAATTTTTCTCTTTGTTTTAAGGGGGAAAAACTTGTTTAAATCTTGTGGGCTAGATGTTACAGTTAATTACAGTTGGTGGATTTATTGCTTAATTAGTACAGCACTGATATGTGTTCTTTGGTGTTTGTTGTTTCTGGACTTACTTGTGTACACTTGATTTGTTCTGCTTACTTATTACTGATGCTTCTGCTAAAACAACCAAACTACATTTGGCTGTTTGGAGATACCTTACTGCACTTGTGCTCAGTATCTTCACAAAGTCCACATGTTGCTAGTAGCTTATGTCTCTTGCTCAAGAACAACTTCATTAAATGGGAACTGACTACCATCTGAGGGCCACTGGCTCCTTTTTCCTGGAAAAGGAGAATAAAAGCAGAGGAATGGAAAAATGTAGGATAGAGAACTTCAAGATATTTTGGTCTAAGGCCAAAGGCACTCCTTTTTAGTTTAGTAATGATTTGGAAAGGGACCTGGTATCCTGAGTGTAGTCCTTGGTGGTGTTGAGTAGAGCTCCTCCATGTACAGTGGTAGTGGGAAGCTGGAGGACTGATGGAAGTCAGGACCTTCCAGAACTGCTTTTTGTCTTTTTCCCCTGTCCTAGGGCACACAAATGTGTGGAGCTTTGAGTTCCCTGGAGTTGTTGGAGCAGGTGACAGACTTGAGTTCCCTGAACCCTGGAGAAGGTTCTTAATGTCTGCCAGTAAACCTACCCAGTCCTGATTCATGATTGTTGATGTGCCAGACTGGTCCTCCTTCTCAGAGGTGTCAAATATTTCTTGTCTTTGGTCTGTGCTTTATGAAAGTAAAACCACATATAAGTCCTTCTGGCACTGTAATAGAACTGGATTTGCAGGGGTTCTAGCAAGCTTAAGTAGATCCTGCAAGTTGATCAGATATAGATTTAAAGCAGTGGAAAAACTTGACTGGGGGAATTTCATAGATCCTGTTTGCTGAATGCATCAGTAAACCAATTGTTTGTTTCACTGTGGTATGAAAATGCCGTTAGCTAAGAGTTATCTGTCTTTTGAAGGTTTACTCCCTGCAGCAAGATCAAAACTGATTGAATTTGATACAGTTTATGTTAATGAAGATATTTTTAAATGGATAGCTATATTATCATTATGAATTGTCATGGTTACAACAACAGAAAGGAAAAATCTATCAGAAATCTTTTCCATAAAGATAATTGTAAAATTTCAATCACTTACTAGTTTATTTTAGAAATACCTCTTTTGATGAAGTCTTATTTTCAGTCGGTGATACTCTGCTTTACTGTACTTGCACAAGTTGTGGCTTAAGTGTCTAAATCTAAGGCACATATAGACTAGAACATGGCAGGGAGAAAAACGTTCTCTGGTGGCCTGATAAAACTATCAGCTGATGTTATTTTTTAACGAAACTATGGATTTAATTAGAATACTATTTTTCAGGCTTATTTGAATGGTGTCAATAGGGTAAGATTGTATTGTATCTATCTGTGTCACTGGCACTATCTGGTAAAAAGGCCTCAAGGGACTCCACCATTCCCCTTTATCGTTTTGGGACAATATTCAAACAGGTTGTAATGTGTGAATTTGATACATCTTAGTAGTCAGATATTGAAACATATACCAAGATCTTAAATCGCCCCCTCCCAGATGCATTACCGAAGCCCTTCTGCATCCTTTTGTAAATGAAACATTAGTTGCTGTGTGATAGGTTCTTTCATTGCCTGAATTAATGTAGATATGAATGAAGAATTATGATTAACAGTGTATAATAGTGCAAGTGTCACTTGCATAAGATTTCATCCACATTCAGAAGCAAAAGAGATGGTGAATGGAGTTTTAGGAGTGGTGGGGTTTTCTTGGGTATTCTCTTTCATCTTTGAGATGATAATCGGAGCTGAAAGTAATATTCCTGCTTTCATTTTTTTTTTTTTTTGCCTTGGGAAACTTACAGAAGCATTTACAATAGGAAATTCTACATTATTCCAAAAATGTTGCTTTAAAATATAAACACAGCTTTTTGTAGTCAGTACTAGCAGACTTCTGATAGTACGTCTAAGCAAGTTTAAGCATCAATTCTTTTTTTTCTCTGCAACTTGGTTGAAGAAACATCCATGTTAAATTACACGTAATTTCAGCTGATTCACTTGAAAAGGAAAACAATTAGTTCTCTTTGCTTCATTATATGTAAAACTATAAAATCCAAGAAATTGCTTGCTATAAGCTAGTAATTTAGGATATTAGTGGAATAAATCAGCTTGGGCAGGGTGATATGTGTTGGAACCAAAACTGAGCCTGCAGTTAGCAAAACAAAGACAGCAAAAAGGATTTCCCACATACATAAGCAAAGCATGTACCTTGCAAAATGTAAGTGAAGGAAAATGTGAGTTTAATGGACTTCTGGAAATAATATGCTGCCACCTTAGTTCCTTTCTGCTATGTCTCTGCTGGTAGAGATTTATTTGTCTTTGCACAAGGTTTTAGGTATTCTATTCCTATAATAAGAGCACAGCAGAGCCATGTAAGGACAAGGAGAAACCCTCTCAGGAGGGAAAAAGGACACAAGGCCAGCTTTGAAGGTTTGGATCTCCCATGCTGTAGCCAGGCACGGAGCCAAACATCCAACTGATACCCAGTGTATCACGTGTAGAGGTGACAACGGGTTTGTAATCCAGCCACAACAACATTAGTTAATGACATACTGAATTAGAGCGATCTGTAATTTTAATAAGTATTTTATGGAAATAGATCCTTTGGTGAAGTTCAAGGGATTCAGTGTTTTCATACAGGAGAATGTGATGAGTTACATAAGAAAAACAAAGTATGAGGTTTGGATTTTCACATGGGCTGTACAAAGTCATGTGATTGTATGGGTATTTGCACTAGCTATGTGTGAGTGCAAATCATGGATAGTTGGTTTGAGTCTCTTTGGCCAAGCTGTATCTGTTTTCTTTTGGAGTGTTCACTCACTACCCTACTTGCCCCCTCCCCACCTTCTCCCAAAACGAACCTGAGAGTTAAAATATTTACATTGAGACACCTGAGGAGATAGTTCATGCTGGCAGTGTTTGTGGTACAGCTTGCTGACTAGCAATCAATGTCCCTAAAGGAAAAGGCAGATTACGGCAAATGTAAATTGCCTTTTCTTCCCCCCTCTTCTTTGACTCAACTTTTAAGATCTCTGAATCACACTGGTATTACTATTTATATAAACCTTCTGAGGTTTGAGTCCACCTATCCCTTTCCTGCTTCCCTCCAATCCTATCTCCCAAAGTACTTGTTGTGGGACTATTTGGAGACTATCAAATGTAGTCCATTCAATACTGTCTCTCCTAGCCTATGTAACTGAACAGTACGAGACCGAAAGGAAGCACAATACATTGCATATCTGCAAAATACTTCCTGATATCCATAACAGCCTGCTCAAATGAATCAACAAATCTCATTTTTCACATCCTTCTGTTTAAACATAATCTCAGCTGAAATCAGAGCCTAACAGGTAATCTGCTCATGTTTTGAGTATGCAAGAATGAGTATCTCTCTTAAGACCTTGCAGATACCTGCCAGTATCCTGTATGCTCTGTACCTCACCGGATAAAGCTGAAAACAGAACTATTCAGGATTTTTGGTTTAATGTTCCCAACGCCATCCATGTCTCTATCATTAGAGTACCTCTCTGACATGAATTTTCCTGTGACCAAAGGGGGTGAAAGCTGGTCCTCCTCTTTGCACTGTTAAGGTATTAAATGCTATAAATGGTATAAAAAGGTGTGAAGTGCGGTGCTTGGTATGAAGTAAAATGCGGAGCAGGGTTACTAATGCTGTGGAACGTCACAGGCAAAGAACTTTCACACTTTTTAAATCACAGGGAGAACTTCTTATAATTAAAGATACAGTTCTTCTGGTTCTATCCCTGTAAATAAGCCTATTGACATTTCAATTTATAATTCCCTGGCCCTAACCTGACAGTGCTCACTCAGAAATAATTTAACTTAGGAATTTCGTTATCTGCCAGTGAGTCTCAAGGTGTCTAGTGTTCAGAGAAGGGATGCATAAAAATGCAAAATGGTTCACACAGGAAAGTCTGAAATAGCGAACTCATCCATCTTTGCAATTTATTCTAATTTGTTCTGTGATTCTGTCACAGTGAAAGTACTTTTTGCAGTTTGGAGGAGGAAGAGATTCTTGGATCTATGTAAAATAATCTTTAGAGCTATACACATAATGGGTCACATGAAATCATAACCCAAAACTTTAAGTTTCAGGTTGTCTATGTCTAAAAACGAATCACAGGCTTTTTGAACAGTTCTATATGTCTTGCATCCTACTAGACAGGAAAACTATACTAATTTTTCCTTTCTAATCAGAAATTTCTTCAAAGTCTGCTGTCTCATGGGGATAATGAATAGATAAGAATGAATTGTTAAAACACACTTCTCTTGTCCTATGGATACAGTATCAAAAAGGAGCTCACTATTACCAGATGAAGATAGCTCTCTATTTTGTACTGAAGTAATAAACTTTAGCTAGTAGAGAGTTGTGTATCCACTGAAGTTAGAAAGTTGAGTTTCTTTGGTTCTACTTTGCATCATTCTTGTACCATTAAATAAGGAATGTGGTATAATACACCTTTAAGCTCTAATGCAAAGGCAGCAATAGTGCTTCTGTGCAAGCTGCTCAGGATACAGAAATGAAAATAAAGTACATATTGTGCAGTTAATATTTTACAGCTAATATAATTGCTGTTCTTCATGTGCTGGTAACTGTATGGAGGAAAACATCATGTACTGGAGCATACTCTGCTAAGGATATGAGATTTCTCTCTATGGCATGTTTTGAAAGCATTGTGGGTGTTGCTGACCCGAGGTGTTACTGGTGAGTGATGCGTTAATGCCTCCTGTTAACCATTCTGAGTCTGTCCTTGCATTGTGCTGAGATGGTGCAACCTATGCTGACATATGCATGCAGTAGGTAGCATTCGTGCACTTTGAGTTGAAGAGAACAATCTTAGGGAAGAAATGAATGGAAGAAAACAGAACCTTGAATATCCAGGAGAATGTATAAATACTGTGGGGCTTGTGGAATGTGCTCCTGGCATAGTTCAGATATTTCACACTGATATTATCACTTAGTTAGGAAGAACACACAATGTGATGGTAAAATGATCTACCCTAATTACAACAGGACAACAAAAACATCTTTGCAATATATTTTGGGAACATTTTTGTACTTTTTAGTACTTTTTACTTTTGAGGCAGTCAATTTCTCATCTTGCTGGGGAAACTGGAGAAAATATTCCAAAAGATTCATGCAAGTTGAGATATACTTGCTTGAGATATACTGCTATTAAATATACAGGACAAAAAGATTAATTTCATTTAAAACTGTTACTGTGTAACAGTCTTAAACTTTAGGTGGTCTTGTATCATTTTGCAAAGTGTGGAAACTGACAGCAAACAGTCCCAGAAAGATAGTATACTTATTGACTCTAAGACTTTGTAACAAATGTAATTATTTTTATGTTCTGCCTATGGTAATAAAATCAGCTGCCTATGGTATTAAGAACATTTTAGGTTCTAATTTGTTTAGTCTCAATGGAAAGGCCAAAGAATTACTTCTCTTGTGCAAACCCTTGGCCCTTTGGACTGTACTCGAGTTATCTTTAAATTGGTCCTTCCTCACAGTCTAGGAAGACTGAAGGTACCAGATCCATGTGCTTTCCTTCATTTAGCAGTAAGGCTTTCTTAAGGATGAAAATGGTAGTCTTCACACTCATAGCAGACATGTTTCTGTATTACTGCAGGTAGCAAGCTCAGCACTGAATTCCAAATGGTAAAAATAGCCCTGCATCTAGGAAAAAAAATTCAAATACATCATACATATCTGTAAGAAAAACAATATGCATGTTTTCTTTTCCCCCTAAACTCAACTGAAATTCTTCAGAAAGTACTCTTTGCATTGTGCCTATGATAATTTGGATGGAAAACTTTAATTAGTTTGTAGGGCTCTTTATTATTTTATCTCTGTTCATTATATTTTTCTCAGTCTTTGTGGATGTGCTGTATTTTCATCATCAAATAGCTTGCTGGCTATTTTTGTCAAACAAGAACCCTGAAACTATTGCATTGGAGTGCTGAGCCTATCTGCCTGTTCTGTCAACAGGATGAAAGTGAATCTCAAGCTTTTTTAATTACAAGGATAACATGTTCGCTCATCTAATAATGAAGATGGTTAGCAATTTTAAATTTTAATAATCAATTACTGAAAGTAATTCTCCATTAAACCACAAGAGAGCCATTAAATCTCAAAAGATGGAACATGCTGTATGTAACAGTAGCAAAAATTCTATTTTTAAATATCATTAGGGAATATCTGATTTTCATTTCTCTGCTTTTCTTTTACCTTTTTCCTCATGCAGACCATCTCATTTTCAGCAGGAAGACAGCACACGATCTTATAAATAATGAAAGAAAATCCTTGCAAGACTTGAGCCAATGTGTGAAATATGTGCTAAAAATCTAATTTGTTTCAATCCAGCATATTTTGACTGACTAATAACTAAAGTGACTAATTAGTATCTTAATACACTGAGGGCTAGGTGGCATGGTGGGCTTGGTACACTCTCCTTTCACCTCAGGAGACCTGAGCTCAGATCTCATTGGTATTGCAGGTGTTGAACAGAGTTTGGTGATTTCTCTTTTGCTGCTGGTAAAGCTGCTATCTAAAACCATAATATTAAGTACTATTGGCAGGTTCAATTATAAGCATGTTGAGGGCTGAAAAGCAGGGATCCTACAGCTCTCAGACAGCTTGGTGTGCCTCTGTGAGGGTGCCTATCCAGTGACAAGCAAGTTGGCAAACATAAATCAATAGCTGCTTCCAGCAAAAATAAAATAACCCCAAAGTATCGAGGGAGGGAGGAAAGCAATAGGTTAGACTTCCCTTATCTGAAAAATAGCTATTTTTCTTTCCAGAGTACTTTAAATTGAAAGCTGCAGAAGTGATTTGGAGCGGTTTATTGATAATATTGCACTAGATATTAAAATGTATTGTGCTTTAGTGAAGCATGATGAATGTATAACTTGAGTTACTTTGTATGAGGAAAGGACCTGAAATACCTGTACCAGCTTGAAGGAAAATAAAGCTGTGAAATGAGAAGTTGATACAATGATTAACTTCAAAATGATACTCCAGCTATTCAGTCAGGACTGCTATTACAGAGCAAATGCACCTTTCCAGAAGACAGTAGTGTATAGTAGGACTTAAAAGGTTCAGCCTGATTCTTTGAACCCCATCCCTGAGTTGTCCTGTCTCAATGTGCCTGATGGCCCATTGCTAGAATAATATGTGTTTGAGAGTCTCTTAATGTTACCTGGCATCAGTTCCCTGTACTGGGAAGGGAAGTTGTGAATCTCTGATAGCTTGGCTTAAATGAGAATCTGGTAATATCAGCAGAAACTTTATCAGTCTTTTCAAAGGATCTAAGATACCTTAGGAGCCCAAGTTTTCTTGGAAATAAGGTAGAAGAAGGTTCAAGGTTTTTTGTGTGGTTGTTTTTGTTTTTAACCCATAGCTGTGTACCATCAACACTTGGAAACCGTTGGGTTTTGCTTGTCACAAAGCCTGCTGCTGCAGCCCTGATAAATTTGGTTTAGAGATTGAGGAGGAGGCAATTGTCTTCACGTAGAACTCTGCATCATACTTAGGGCTCTTATTGCATTTGATTAACCTTATTTTTAGCTTGTGTTTTTGTTGATCCAGAAACCTACAGAAAAATGTGGTGCATTCCTATCTTTTCCTCCAGAACTTCAGGTTACAGAATTGACCCTTTAGGTAAAGTTTCCACATATCTGAAGGCTTAAGTAAGGTAATAATGGCATGGTGTTCAGCTTTTTAGTTAGGTTGAACAAATTTTATTCCCCATCTCAAACTCTTTGATAAGACTGATAAGAAAACAACTGATACAGAGGCAGGCTTGGAGGGGAGGGACAAACAAGTTTTTGAACATAAAGCCTTTCTTAGCCTGAAATAGAAGCAAAAAAACCTTCAAAATTAAATATAGGTGGAGAACAATTGCTCTGAGCTTAACTTGATTATGTTCATCAATTAGACAACTGAAAGAAAAGGTTATTTGACCTGAGGAGCAAAGGGGGAGTATTGAAAAGGAGAGGAGTGACAAGGTTGCTAACCTTTGTGGCACAGAGAAATAGACAGATAATTATCATTTGTGGAACATTAAGGCAATATTTAGGAGTAGACTGTTAGTGAATAAACTGTAATATTCCCAAAACACATTATTACTTTGCTTTTTTCACTACAGTTGTCACTCTAGAGCTACAAATGTTAGTTCTGAACTTCTGTTACTTGTTTCTTCAGCTCTTCCTCAAATCACTTCTTAGAAGTTAGATATAGAATGGGGTTTTTTTGTGAAAAATATTCTGCAGTAATTAGTAGTGTTTCTGTCCCTTTTATCAGTTCTCTGGTCACAGTCATTGATAGGAATGAGTTAGCTGAACTCATGGATAGCTTTCTTAGAGGCATAAACAATTTTAGCATAGTGTAGTTATGGCAGTTAGTGGCCATCTTCTGTTTTAACTGCTCTGTGATTGCCTGTTTCCATTAGGTAAAGGATGGCTTGTGGCATACTTCATTCCAGTGTTTGGTTTTGCTTTAAAAGCAGAGTCTTCCACTGTGAGTGAACTTCTGAGGTGTGATCTTTCTTAAGGAGCTTTGAAGAAAGGTTGGTAGTATAATTTAGTAGGTAGATGTTTTAGGCACTTCTTAATCTTGAGTAAGTGCTTAGTGCATTTTTAAATAAGCCACATATCTCCTAGAAGAGTTAGGAAAATCCTAGAGTCTGTAAGAAAAGAGTATCTGCAATATGTCCTTGGGTCACTCAAGGTGTGCTAAGAGCCAGTGAGGCAGAGTGCTAGACCCTCCATGTTCTCTGGCAATTTTTGATGTGTTTGAAGGCCTGGCACTTTTGTGCAGTAGGTCTGCAATTTATTTTAGTGTTTTGGCAGCTTGGATAGACTGTCCTTTTGATGCTGTTTCAGAAGCTATTAGAGGAATTAGATCATCTCCCCTTCCAAATTAACCAAGTGAAACTTGGAGTGATAGTTGTCTACTCTGAAATCAGTCAAAACACCTGAAGAAGGACTTGTGCTTGAAAACTTCTGTCTTCTAGCCTTTATTAAAAATCTAACTCTATATAGTTTAATTAGAGTTAAGTTTCCAAAGAGAAGGATCATCTCTTCTACTTACAGCTGTAGAACATCATGATAACAGAACCACCATTGTTAGTGAACAGACTTGTACAAATATATTTGGACCCTCAGATCTTCTGAGTGTTTAGTCTTGTATTTAAACTCAGGAAAATTCTGCTTCTGAACATCCTGACTTTAACTGTCATACTATTAGTGTGCCTGCAGAACTGGGTTTTTTTCCCCACCACAACCTTCACTGTTTAACTCTTCTTATTTTCTTCTGAAATACTTGTCTCCCCTCTCTGGTATATTTGGCAGTGTTTTTCTTTTTTTTTTTTTTAAATTTTTTCTCAGACTGTATTTTTTCTGTCTTCACTCTTCAGAATTTGGACCCTAATGTCCTACTATACAGCTTCCCTGTTGATTCTGCTAACCTGGCTGGTGGCACAACTGCTGCTTCTTTTGTTGACCCCCAACCCTGTTCTACTGTGCTTTCAGTGCTTTTGTCTGTTTCCTTCTCATTGTAGAGTGTACGCAGTTTTTGCAGTACAGAGAGAAGATTTTTCAGTGTAGGCCTACACGTTGCAATGGCAGGAACCCTAGAAATGGTTTCATGTCAGTAAGTGTTGCTCAACCATTGGCAGTGCAATCATATCTCCCCTGAGTTATTGGTTGTACAAGCTGTCTTGTGCCAGGCTGCAGGAGGGAACGATTAAATACTTGTTTAATGATGTGTGAATGGAGATGTAACTACTGGCCAAATAAGTCAGTTGCTGTCCAGGACTGCACTTGAACACAGACGGCCTAGAGAGGTTTTCTCATGCCATAGGTAAGCAGTTCAAACTCAGTTGAGTTGCAGTTATATTCAGTAGTGTGTACAGATTGGAGGGGAAAACTCCAAACCTACAGGTGCAACAACGTAGCCTGTTTCTATCAGCTAAATAGGGGCAGTTTTCTTGTTTGTTTGTTTAGGTTTGACTAGGAAGTCTTCCACTATGAAGGTACAAACTTTCCTTGTCTGATTTCCTGCTGTTTAGTTCAGAGAGATGGGGTTGTTTTGTGCAATAATCCTGATGGCTTCATATGACCAGAAACACTTAGAGAAATAAAGAATTGATCTTGGAAAAACCTAGTAACTCAGATCAAAGCAGTGCTGAAGTCTAGCCATTCTTGCCATCCAAGCCTAGTTACTTACAGTAGCAAATCAAGAGGACTTTATCTGAAGAAAGAAATCTCATTGGGGTAGGGAAGGGCTGATTTAGATGTCCTGAGATGGATGCTCTTGTTGGGGGAACAGCTTTTGCTCTTTACTTCCATCTTCCCAGGATATTCAAATGTATTTATTCCTCACCATTTTCTCAGAACATGTATTAATTTTGCATCAGTTGCCTGCTTACCTTCACTCCTGCATAATCTCTGTAAGCATGAGCCCTGGCACCTTTCTGTCCTGCTAAGAAGATGGACAGTTTTGTGTCTTATTACCGGGAGAGGAAGGATTGATCCCAAAGGGATAGGCAGGTAGAAAACTTTCTTGTCCCTACCACTGCTAGAGTTTGAGGTCAGGAATTGCTTGACATCTTCAAGTGAAGACTCCAGTGTATGTTCAGTGCTCTCTCTTGGTTAGAACAAGACTCCTCTTTCCTTACCCTGGGGCAAGTGTCCATTGGTCAGCAGGCTGGATCAGTTTGTCATTTAGAGGTTGACTGGGCATTGAAGTGGTGTGTTGTGCTCAGTGAGTGTGATTTATTGAATAAAACAACTGAAAAATCCTACAGTTTTTCTCTCCACTGTCTCCAAGATAAGAGCTCTGAATATAAACAGGAATTTTTATCAATACAATTAATTGCCTTCATTGTCCCTCACAGTATATGCTCAAGTGTTGCAGCATGGTCTGTACCTCTTTCTAGCTCCCTCTGTTTCTTCCTCAACCCCAAAATTCTGGATTTAATAAATTGCTGGTGTTCATGCTTCCTTTATTCAGGTGAAGGTCTAATCTGCAGTGAAGGCATGGAAGGTTTCTGTAACATGGAACTAAAATTTCTAAAATTGGTTTTGTTATTTTGTTCATTTTTTTTAGTGACTTACTGAAGAATGTTCACTAAATTTGAGTCTAGCAATCAGATTGTGTTAAAATTTTGTCTTTCTTGACATTTAAATTTAACTAGAAGAATTACCCCTTTGACAGGTCAAGACATTCTTTTTTTCATGCATGCTTGCATAACACACTTCACGTCTTTCAGACAAGATGCAAATTCAAGCTCCTGACCACCTGTGGTCCTTAAAGTCTTCATGGCCCTCTTTGCAAGAGGAAGAAAGTTAAGGCAAATACTCTGGCCAAATTCCAGCTCCATAATTGCATTCTTTCTTCCTGAAAGTTTCTTTGCTGTTTACAATTGGAAAATCTGTGCGTTGTATTCTTCCCAAAATTACTGCTTAGTGATGCTGAATACTATTAAAACTTTGGTCGTGGAGCAGAGAGGTTTAAGCAGACTCGGGCAGTCACCATTTACTTACCTCCCTATAGAGCTGTCCACCTTGTGCTAAACACATGCACGCACACACACAAATAACTAAAAGAGGTTCTCCATTATTCATAGTTGAAGTTTGAATCTCAGCATGTATTAACTTTTTTCATGATGAAAGCATTTCATACCTTGGAGAATTTTTGCTATTTGTCTCATGTTCCTTTATCAAGAGTTCAAAGTACTTCTAAAAATGTTCACTACTCTTCTATGTAAAGTTTTTTTCTTCGTAGGCACAAAAGGAAGAAAAAAATGTTCAGGAAATATTTAGTTATTTTCTCCTGCTACTTTGTCTGTTTCTTCCAGTTCTTGCTCATGTGAACAACCATCCAAATGTAATCACAGAGCACCAAATACCATTCTCTTATGATCCTTCTATTCAGCAATACTAAAATAAAAATTGTTGTTCAGTGTTTCTCACTGGTGTACTGCCTTCCACCAGCCTGTTGCTATTTAGTATACGTGTATTTCGATAAGACGTTTTCTGGAGGCTTACTTTTGTAGGTAGGGAAAGGATAAGGGAGGTGATACAATAGCTTCATTCAGTACAGCTTTGTGTTTAAAGGCAGGCCTAAGTAAACAGCAGATTATATTAATTTAAAATAAAATTTGTATGTTGAATATCTTTTGAGCTGTGTAGCTAATGATTAGACACTGGAACATTTGCACAAGAATATAGCTGTATAGTGCTCATGAGCAGCGAGTGGGGGAGAAGTCTGCATGGTGTGCTGGGATGTGCCAAGGGGAGTACAGTTCATCTGAAGAACTTGATAAATGTTTTAGAACTTCTCTAACCCAGTTGGTCTAGTTTGTTTTGCTGTTTTGCTAATGAATTCCCTGTACACTGTAGCCTTATAAATAAAACCACCTTCACTATAAGCTGAAACTAGCTCTCTCTTTAAAAACACATACTAAAATAAAAATTGAATGTAATACACCAGTAATAATACCAAAGTTTGTACCCTATGTGTGTAATCAGTGGAGCCTAGTGAAATGTTTGAACATTGCATGTTTCACTGTCTTAAAAGTATTTCTAGTCTTAAAAACAAGAAAGTAAATCGTTGACTTCTACAACGATGTTATAATGATTACTGGACATAAGCAATAAAAAATACACATGCCATTTCAGTGTGATCATGGCAAGACTTAATGTCTTACCATGAGATTGCAGTACCACCACAAACTTGGGAAATGCAGCTTTAGCATTGTTCTGTGTTCAGTAATTAAATAGAAAATGCAAGGAGTTGCCTTCTTGACTTTCAAATCATACTTTTGCCACATCCAAAATGAAACACAACTGCAGGGTACTAATAAAAGTAGGCATGACTAGGCAAGGTAATTTCCTCCTGCATTAATCTTAAAATCTTTAAGAGTCATCAGAGTTTTATTTCACTGATTCTGGTTTAAATGGCCAAGTCTAACAACATTAAAACTTGCACTGGGGGGATCAATTTCAAACAAATGCTCCCTTTGCAGTTGCTCCTCTATGAAGATAAACAATTTGCTGTTGATCAGAAATTCAGTGTACTTTAACCAGCATTTGAAGTGACTCTCCAGTATGCTTTAATTGGACTGTATGCTTGATGTCCCCTTGTTTTGTTAAAGAACAGTTTAATTTTAACAGCAAGTACTCAGGACAGTACTTGTTTCCTTCTGCTCTGAGACTCACTGGGCACAGAATGGATGAGTAGCTGTTAGGGAGCAGGTTGCAAGTAACCACAACCAAAGTCCTGCTGTGCAGTAGATCACTCAAAAGCAATTTTCTTTTTTTCTAAGTGACAGTGGCTAACTCAGATCCCTAAGAAATCAACACAATTTTGTTCTGATTTGCAGTTAGCATTCATGCCTTATGGGCTCCCTTTCACTGGGGAGTGGTGGGATAGAAAGGACACTAAGTTCCTGAATTAAGGAGAACTCTGAGATGGGTTCTTCTCCATGTCCAGTTTTTTTGTTGCAGAGAAGATGACCTCGTTTATGCTACAGTTAAGTAAGGCAAGGAAAGTTTGTGTCATAGAACTCTTGTTCGTTTCTGTAGTCCCAATTCGGATAATTGCATATCCTACTCAACGGAAAGGAGGGCAAGACATCTCTATCATATGATGCTGGGTGTCATGCCTTGGTATTTGGTGATTGTCTAGGTAATGAAATCAATAAGTAAGAGTGAATTATTGGGATTTGTATTTCCAGCATTTGTATTTCCATGTAGATAGTTCTAGTGAAATATTTCCAACTTTTTATATGGGATAAAGATAATCGCAGTCTAAACTTTCTAATTTCTGAATTCTGATATCTGGAAGCACTTTTTGACCTAAGAAGCCAAGCATAATTAAATTTGACTTTTTTCCTTAGTAGCATGTATATAATTTGATGTTTGTTTTATTTTCAGTGATTTTTAGCTGATATCAGTGCAGAAGAACTCCAGTTTTTTTTTTGGTTGGCTTGGTATTTTGTTTTTTTTTTTTTTTTTTAATAAAATGGGCATTGCTGAGTCTTACATTGCCTTTTAGTCTTAAATAAACTAATTTAATGGCTGGTGGTGCCTATGTGGCCGGGTACCTCTGTGAAAACAATACAGATGTGCCATTATCAGAGCCATTTCTTATAAAAAGGCCTGGGATAAAATGTATGCAGCTCCTGTCCTTGGGAGGAGCTTCCAGTCTGATCTGTGAGGCTTTTATTTTGTCCTTCTGGTTTGTATTTCATGGATTAGTCTCTCTGCTCCAAGGCTTCCAAGTGTTGTATCTTTTATCAATCACAGGCATCCCTGCTCACCTTGTGCATTCAGCTGGCTACAGGCAAAGTCCATTTATTTTTACTAGTTTCTCATAGGTTAGTAAAGGGTCAATTTTGTGAGCAGCAAACAGGTGGCTTTATATTTCTCTTCTGAATTCCCCACCACATTAGACATACTTGGCTTTTCTTTCTAACTTGGGAGTAGAAGAATTATTAGAAGAAGGAAGAGAAAGTTCTTCAGGGTCTACCAGATGCTGTTTGTAGCTGTTATCCTCCATCAGAACTATTTATCCACTATTTGCACCAGCTACTTCAACAATAACACTACCTTCATTTGCCAAAATATGCCCATGTTGCTACCAGCTTCTTCCTTTATTCTGACAGCAGCAAGCATTGCCTCTGGCAGCCTTAACAGTTGGAGCTGTTAATTTTTCAGTTAACTACAATAAGTCATCAGTGATTATTTTCAGACAACTTTCAAATATGCATATTAGGTAATTAAATTTGCAATAAGTGTCACTCTGTTATGCTAATGTTAAACATGCAACCCTTTCCTTGTCCTTCTGTATTAAGCCTTTTCTAAACTGATGTGTCAATAACTAATTTTTTCCAGCTGTTCTAGATCAACAGTTATTTTCGGAGCTGTGATGTAAAAAAATGCACTCACCTCATTTATACTCTATACAAAAGAAAGGTAGCATCTTTGGAAGTCACTTAATTGCATTCAGGTGTCATAGTCTAGCTTCTAAAATTGCTTTTCTCCATTAGTGCCACGTAGAGATACATGCTTACATTTCTTCTCTTTTGGGCCTTTTGAATCTGTCATGATGCAAGACCAACAAACTTAAATTACCAAGAGATTATTTTGTACCCACAAAAAATCTACTAATTGCAAGTAATAAAGTTGCAAAAGTATAGAAAACTTTCCTTTTAACTGTCAGTTTTTCTCTTCGAATTTTCCTGAGGAGGGAATTGTTCTTATTGGGCTTGGGGTGCATCTGAGCTCAGTCCTTTCAAAAGGCTGTTTCTGAGCAGGTTTTCTCTTTATGTTTCCTGGTATAGGACTCTGAGGTTATTCTTTTTTTCACTTAATTCTCAAGTCTTATCTCACACATAAGACTTTAACAGTTGTTCAGAGAGAACCAGACTATATATCTCATAATTTTTAGTGGTGGACTTGACAGTGTTAGGTTGACAGTTGAACTCTCTTGTCTCAGGGGTCTCTTCCAAGCTAAATCGTAGAATAGCTTGGTTTGGAAAAGACCTTAATAATTATCTAGATCATCTAAATGAGTCTGTGATTCACCAGGATTCTAGCAAGTCCTGTCTGCTTCTGTCATCCCCCCTTAAATTGCTCAGTAGAAGCAGTAACAAAGTGTTAATAAAAACACTTGTTCCTTCAGTCTTTATTACTACAGAATTTTAGAGAATGGATAAAATTCCTAGTCATGATAATCAGAGCTGAAGAAGGAGGTAGTTAGAAATTTGCGGGTACTATGGAGTTAAGCTGGACCTAAATAATCTTCAGAGAATTTTATATGTTTCGTGCATTCTTCTTGGTCTACAAAAGGGAGGTGAAATAACTGTTCTGCTACTTGACTATTGCCTGTTTCTAAAAAGCAGACTTTTCCTTTACCCGGTAGTTCTTAAGACAGTGCCTACTAACACGTGCTTGATAAAGCCTGGGATGATCCTAATAACGTGTTTTTGGCTGTGGTATTCCCTAAAGATGTGTTTCTCTGCTGTGGCAAGCTTATGGACTTAAGTAGCGATCATGGTACAAATTTCTTTTCAGCTGTCAGTGAGGGTTCCCTTAGGGACAACAAAACAGGTGGGAGCAGCTAACTAGGCATTTGGTAGAATGCAAGCATGAAACAGTTGTTTGCACTTGGCTATCAATGTGATATTCCTTATTGTCCATGTACACTGTAGGCTCTCTAGAAGACCTCCTCTGCTGAAATATGTAACATAGGATGCTACATGTGTTTACCTATAGAAAGTGTGTATTATGACTGGAAGAGGAAGTGAGCATGTATTTCAAAACTGTATTACAATACATATGCACCAGGGAGCAGAGCTGCTGCAGTGTGTGCAGTCTCAAGCCTTGCGGCTTCTGGATTGTGAGCTCTTTCCAGCACAGCCATAATGGCCACCACTGCATTCCTGCTGGTTTCCAACTTACCTGAATAGACTCAGACATCTTTCATGTGGCTCTTTTGATGTCATTGCATATAAGGCAATCCCTATTTTTAAAACAAAGCAACTTAGAAATTAAGGTTGCAGCAGAGTCAATTTCTTTCAACAAACATGACTTGGGGAATGACATGTTAAATGACTAAGCCCCGCTTTTGGAAGTCTGCAGCACGAGTTTTGACCCTACTTACACTGGAGGAGCGGTGACAATTATTACATGCTGTCTTGATGTCCTCCTCAGGATGGAAAATAGAACATAATAGATTTTTGTGAAGGAAGGTGCTTAACACTCTAGCTTTTCATGTGAATACAGTTTTGAGATACGGATGTGCAGGCAACTGTCCCAAAGGAAAAAATCTTTATGAAGATAGTTTGCTTTGTTGTATGTCTTTATTATGCAGAAGAAGAAACTAATTTGGTTCACCTACCAGCTAAAATACAAAGCTCTAGAATTGCTTTTTTTGTAAAAAAAAAAATAAAATACTGCTGTTATTAGACATTCACAATGTTGCAACTTGAGCTTACCAAGAAAGTATAATGACCAGTGCTATAGAACTTTGTTGTTTCTATATAGAAAAAAAAACCAAACAGAAAAAAAAGCCCACAACTTTTATTTTTCCTGTTATAACTGTTTTTGTCATTGCCTTACTGTGAAATATTGTGAAAATTTGCATGATGACATGAGTCCTCATTTCCAAAGGAAGCCCTGTGACATAATGGAATTAACATGAAGTTTAGTCAGCCACAAGGGATTCAAAGTAAGGTTTAAAGTGCTTCCAAGTCCTCTGTATAGCTCACACAGTTTTGTGTTTGGACCTACAGGTATGCATGCCCTTAAAGGGCACACTACAGCTGTTATGACACGGGATGTAGAAATACCTGCCATTTAGGGGTCTCGTTTGTGACTTAAGACCTCTACTTTGCCATCTCTGACTGATAGATTTACTGATAGCATAAACCATAAGATTTACTGCTTTCTTTTATGCAAAGACACCTATGAGGTGACCATCTAAATTAGTCAATAAGTAATTGTGATTACAAGCAGTATTGAAGCACTGCGTTAATTTTTCAGACCTTGAACATATACCTATTGAAGGTATATGATATTTATAACCTTAAGTTTTCTCCTGGTGTTTGATCCTGGGAGCTGTTTCTTTACAAAACAGCAAAACGTAATATTCCTTTCTTGAAAGGAACTTCTGTCCACTGGTGTGAGGTGTTTGGCAGAAGAAGCATCAGTCTGACTGGCAGACACTTGAAGCGGTATCAAATTCATACTTATGTCTCCTGTTTTTTTAGTGAGAGGCCTCACTGTTATACTATAGCTCGGTTGCTCTTGCCTTTCTTTGCAGAAAAGAATGTGTTAACCTGAAGGGAGCAAGCAGGACTCCTGACTGGGGCATTCTGCTAGAAATGGGAAATCTGCGCTCTGTTGCTTGTTCCAAGGACTCCTTGTGGCTTACCTATTAACTGCTTCATACAGAGTACATGAAATCTCATTCATAAAAGTGGCTTTCCAATGGGCTGTATGAATCCATGGTTGTTCAGTGCTCAAGAATAGGATTCTTCTGGGCATGTTTAGAAGCAGAACAAGTGTGTAAGTCTCCATAGTCCAGTGAGTGTTGTGAAGAGATACCTGAAGTGCGGGCTATAAAAATGAAACTGTAATAGCTGTGGCTACTCTGGCTGTACTAATCATCTCATCTCAAGAAAGCTGATGTGGTTAGATTGCTTCTAAGATCTGAAATGCCCTGGGAACCTTCTGGGCTATTGCCAGATTGAATGTAGGTTGTGTCAAAGTGTAGATACTTTGGGCTGATTCAGTCTCAGAACATTCAATGTATCTGCATTTGGCCACAAGATGTACTACAGGACATGTTTCTGAAGCAACACTTGGAGATCAGATGAAATATTCTGGGATTCCTACAAAAACACCTGTAATGGGATGCAACTGAATCACATTACTGGGTGAGCTTTGGACACCTATGAAATTAAGCAAATATCTAGAGGCTGGTACAGTTGGATTTCTGAACATGAATCTGTCCTGTCCCACAAGTATATGTGCATGATTCCACTGAAATGGAAGGGAAAGTATAGGCTGGGATTACTGGCAGATGGCTGAGCTGTACCCTGGGGAGGAAGGAGGTATGAATTTGAACCTTGTCTGACAGCAGAGGATATTGATACCTTGCCACAATTTAATAACACACTGGAGTGTCTGCTCAAATGCTCCTATTGGGAGTCTCTGAGTTGCAGAGCAGATGCTCTCCATGGCACAATTTGCAGTCTTACTCTGTGATTGCCTAAATGGAATCCTTTTGGATTTACTGTGAACTTGAGGTTCTCTCTAAGGGAACCCTGCTGGAGACCTCACTCCAGCCTGCAGTCTGAATACAGCCACACATGTGTCTGTGTTCCAGTGGAAAAAGAGAACACTGATGTCCTGGGATTAGCTCTGTTGCTTACACAAGGTCACAGGTTTGATCCCTGTATGGGCCATCCACTTAAAAGGATCCTTGTGGATCCCTTCCAACTCAGAATTGCAGAATTGACTCGCAGTACATGAGCAACTAAAATGCTTGAATTATGAATCTTGTGGACTCCTTCTGTGCTTCACCCAAACATATTCTTGTCTGTGAATATGCATACCTAGGTGATTTACAGACAGATCAGACTTTTTTTAACAGTCTATGCTCAACATACATTACAGTATCTTTGTGCACAGAGGTGCATGTTCTCATCCTTCTTCAATACTTTAGTGTAACAGAATCATAATATAGTTTGAAGTTGTGTTCATAGAGCAAAAAAAGTTATTCTCAACATGTTGTGTGTTTTGCTCCAAACTACTGAGCTTCGAGGTCTTTGCTATGTGTATGGGGAGGACTTTCTATGACAAAGACTCCTGTGGTCCTGATGTTTGGGTGGCATTTTCAAATAAAAAGTAATATTGTAGTTACAGTTTTTCAGTGAGAATGGGAGGGAGGAATAAAACTTCTTTGAAGGTTTATGGTAAAATTAATTTTAAAGATTTAATGATAAGAAATGTAAACTTTCTATTATGCTTTTGTACTGCGGTGACATATTCAAATACAGTTTTCTCAAGCTATAATCATGTAACTTGTATAAAGATTACCCCTTTTTTATATATTTTTTATTAATTCAAGATAGGCATTATGGTAAAGTAAGCTTCACCTGTCTTTCTTGTGTTTTTAGCTCCCTAGTACTGTATGAACAACTCATTTGGGCAATAGCTATAAATACACAGTGGCAGACAAACTGTACAAATGAACTTGGAGCTGTATATGTATGAGGAAGAGTGTTTTGCACAGGTTAAAGCAGAGAAAGGAACATTTTCCTGTGATATCGAAATACAGCTTGATTGAAGATATGCACAGGCGTGCAAGCACACACAATTATTGCTTGAGCTTATGAAAATGTAGCTCTTAATATCTGTTCTAACCTCCATTAGGAATATTATCGAGCTGCAGTCTGCATCTATATTGCTTATTTAACAGTGATAGTGCATATTGTAATTGATCTGGATAAAGACTTTAGCGTAAAGTATGGCAGATGTGCTTAAACCTTATGTCCCTGTATAGCCATATTGGCCAATGATGGCTTAATTTTTCTTTGAAATAAAATGTAGAGCTCCAGTTTGTTGCTTGGTATAACTTTTAAATGCAAAATTCCTGTGCATCTTTATTTAAAGTGAGAGAGTTTTTATCAAATAATACAGATAATTAAGTGCTGAAACTGAAAACCACAGCTGAGTGAAGAATTCTGCTGATTTTGTGTGCGTGATTGTTTACAGATTTTGGTCTCCATTTGCTCCCAAAGAATACACTTAAACACTCAATCAATGAATAACCTACAGCAGTTTGTTGTAGATTCAATAATGGGGAATGGTGCATTGTACCAGGATAGTCAGATATACCCATAGGGAGTGTCAGTGGTCAAAATGCTTCCATTGCCAGAAGGTAGTCTGAAAATGGTCTAGAAATTCAATACAGCATTGACCCTACATTGTATACATGATCTGCAGTCAGTTTCTCAATCTTACTTGAAGTTTAAAAACAGCCATTTTAATTCTAGGATTCAAAATGTATGTATAAATATATATACTGGATTAAAACTATTTTTCTAAAGCTGTAAGTTTGAGGTGTTTGTGTTTGTTTTCCCCCCCCTTTCCATATACCACCTTCTTGTTTTGTTTTAGCACAAACGCATTTTATGGCAGTGAAGTTTCTGAAACTACAGTCTTAGAAAAATTAGACACGCTGCCCCCCTCCATTTTCAGATATCTCTGATACCAAATGTTTTCAAAATGCATAATGATACCAAATTGCAGAAAACATGTATGTTGCTAGAATAACTGAAAAGCTTTAACTCCTGATGATATGAGAAACTGTCTTGGGTATTGAAATTTAATGTAGAAATTTATTTAAATATTTCAAATTGAAATTAAAATTGTGAGCAAAACATAAAAAATATAAACTGAAGATTGTTTCTTGCAAGGAATTGTAAATTATTTTTATCGTATAGGAAAAAACTAAACTTGTTTCTATCTATACAAATTTTTATTCTTTGCTTTTGTGGTTTTTTTTTTTGCAAGTGAGTCGTAATTTTCTTAATAATCGTACCTGATACCTTCATACTGCCTATGTCCTAATGGATCCTATGCTGCAACTTCTTGGATGGAACAAAACTTCCTGCTCACTGACACATCACCTTGCTCCAGTGTACTGACCGTTCTAGGTAAGTCAGATGCTTTTATTCTGCAGTTTCTTGTTTTCTGAATTGCCAGTGAAGGTCTTGCTAAACTGAAGCAAATGTGTGTTGCCTTGCCCTGTGCTTCAGACTCTGATGCATATGAAAGTGAACTTTGCTACTAAATAGTTAGAAAAAGTCATTGCACTTAGTGCCTTGAGTTATGCATATGACCATAAAGTGAGATTACACCGCTTGTGATTTTTAATGTAGAGTGTCACAGGCTGGCTTTCAGAAGTGAGCGGAGAGCTCTAGCGCTCTCTTCCCAAATGGAAGTCTAATTGTTCTATTAAAATATCAGCCATCAGCTTTTTGGTTTAATTCAGCTTTTTAAGAAGACCTTCCTCCCTTGAGGTTGTTTGTATGATGAAATATTTTAGCTGTATCTTATTTAAGAGATGCAAATGTTTCATAAAACCTTTCTGAAGCCTAGAAGTGTTTTGTTTTGCCAGCTGTCTATGAAAGTTCAGTGCATAAAATGTTAGAAGCCTGACTTTTTTCTGTCTTGTATATCTTTGAAAAATTGGTTTATGGCAAGTCATACATCATCTATCTAAGACATATGGGAATAGTTAAAGATTAAGGTAAATAGACAAATTGAACTGCTTTAAATCATTTTTCTGTGTTTCACTTTTATGAAAGAGTTTATGAACAAAAGTTGACATTAAGGAATCACAATAGGCTATTCTATATATTTTAGACAGTGGTAAAGACTTTAGTGTCAGAGAGTGTTGCATCACTGGTGCTTATATCAATTTGATTGGTGTCCAAGTTTTAAAAATGTTACTTTGTCAAGTCATAACCTTTTCTGAGTCTTTCATTTGTCATTGTTTTGATGATTATATCTTAAGAAAAAAAGAAAGAAAAATGTTCTGTGCATCAGGAATCATATCATAGTTCATAAGGCTTATCAATTTTTTGGATAAAATTAGTGTTTGTCCTCTTATTTAATATGATTACTTAGATGTTTTGGTGTAAAGGTTTAATTTTAAATACAAAGATTAGCAATTTAACTCAAGAAAAGCTTGTTAAAAATGTGTTTTAATGAAATGCCAGAACGCAGTTTGGCTTGCAAAGTCATAAATGGGAAAACTTACTCCAGCATAGCCACCATACTCTGGCTGTTACTGACAATGGTGTTGTTATGAGCTGGGGGCTTCCAGACCAAAGGAAGGTGTAAGCTGAGAGAGCAAGGTAATTCAGCAGAGTTGAACTTGAGATAAGCAGATGGGTATTGTTGTTCTTGTCTTGAATGCTCGAATGAAATGCGGCAATTCTGTAGACATGGAGTAACGAAGAGGGAATGGATGTGTTTTGCCTATTTGTGTTTAAATCATTGGGAGGAACTTAAGAATTGTGAAACAATAGGAGTGTGCACTAAAATGCCATCCATGGCTGAAAATGTTTCCTTTACCTTGTGATTTCAGAGCAATTATTTATGTTGTCATTCTGAAGGGCTGGGAGATGGGTTGGGTGTTAAAGATGGTGCTAAGATGAATTGACCATCCCTAAATATTTTTGTGTACTTATAGGAAGCTTTAGGGGCAAACAACCAAGCTTACCAGTATTTTATTTTATTCAGATCCTTGGGGGCAGCTTAGCCAAGTGATCTTAATTTAAAACACAATTTCTTCCAAATGTCAACTAAATATAATAATTGTTGTGGTGTTTTTAGAACTGTTGCATTTATTCCTTCACAGTATTTACTTGTATAGGGACATAATTGCTGCATATACTTTTTAGGCCTTATATTTTTATTGGTTTAATGCTAGTCTTGTAACTAATAGCTAATTTGGTTTATTTTTGCTGCATGCAGTAGTATGCAATACACCAGTGGTTTCTCTGAGCATGTTAGAAATTGGTGGTTTATGTCAATCTGTATATAAACCAAGAAAGTTCAGGTGTATCTGTTCTTTTGCAAAAGGTAGTTTTATTTCCAATAGAGATGAGGGACCAAAACATAGAAACCAAATATGATTTAATGCTGTGGATGTTCTTTTTCTGTAGCAAGATAATAATGTTGCTTTGTAGCTATTTTTAATGGGTCACCGATTGTTTTGAATTAGAGGATGTATTTGGACTGTTTTTATGCACTAAGTAAAAACCAGACACTGATAATTTTGAGTACTATAGGTATTAGTGTAGCCTTTAGTATGTGGAGTAGGAAAGTGCTTGTTTCTCAAAAATCTATTCCTATCTTCCTTGTCTATTGAATTAGCTAAAAAGAAGGTAACCAATCAAAACTCTACAATATTAAAAGAATTCTAAGGTGAATTATGTTCCCTAAATTAATGGAGAAACGTCTCTTTACTTTTCTAGATTGAATTTGTATATTAAACTTGATTATTGAATTACATTGCAATATTTTGTGGTAAAAAATTTTATTAGCACGACTTGCTGCTAAGGCAGCTTCTTTCTCTCTTTTTCTTAATATTGTCAGTGTAAAGAGTGCCGGTAAGCTTAGCCTGACACCCAAATGTTGCTCAGTTTAGCCAGGGGAGCTTTAACATTTCCATCACAAGAGGGAGCTGTTGGAGCTAAAACTACTAGAAATGTTCACTTACGCATTGCCGTTTTAATCGATACTGCTCAGTTCTAAATATTTAATGAAATACATTAACAATTATTAGTTTCCACCATCACACCCTATGACTACCACTGACATGCATTTTCTAAGAGAAGTATGAAAACAATAATTAACGTGAATAAACCTATACATTGGCAATAATGTATTTGGTGTGTGTGTGGGAACAACAGCCAATCTTTTCTCCTTATGTTGGTGACAAGCTTAAATCTGCTTCAAAGCAAATAGTCTTGTCAAGCAGTGAAACATGACTTTCGTTATAGAAACCTTTGTTATTCATTTATGTTGTTGCGTATCGAAAGTCTGTGGGTCCAACTTTTGCAGTGTCTCTGGTAGGAAATTGAGTGCACACATGAATGTCATATGGTGAAGAATGTCTGTTTATATGAAAATTGAAGAATTATCTGTTTTCCCCCTGCAGTTATGCACAAAGGCATCATTGTCAGTTGCCTTTCTTAGGCCTTCCCTGCAGGCATGATCAGACTCAAGCAGACAGCTATTTTCCTTTAATTTTCCACAGCAAGTCAGTAATGCTTATGATTATTGTGAAGTCAGGAAAAGTTTAGTTTCATCAAGTGACATGTAGTGTTGCAATTAGTTACTTAAGGACTACTTATAAAATTTTCTGCTATGGTATCTGGCTTGTCAAATGCAGATAAATATTAGCATCTTGTATTAAACAGGAGGGTAAAAACTCCTAGCAGAAAGCACAGCTGACAGCTCTCAACATGAGCTGAATGATCACTCACAATTGTAATCGATTCTGTAAGTACTGAACACAAACCCCCAGGCAATTGAGGAAAATAGGATGATGAAGGACTGCAAACTAATACGTTACACATCTTCATTGATTAGTCATTGATTAACCATTATTTTTCTGAATGACAAACAGCTAGTGGTAAAGTAACTGAAGCCGATGATTTATTTACATGTTAGACAGAAGATGACTTCTTTATTTGGCTGATTGTGAGCTAATGTGAAATTGGAAGACAGCAAGAGTTTAAGGATAAAGGCAGGTTTATAATATTTTTCTTTACAGCATTCCAAGATTCAAAACGTTTTGACTCAGAAGAAATTTGATTAGACTTTCAAGCAGCCCATAAAATTCAAATGCAGATTATCTACGTGGTACCTGTAGTATAACTACATTTAAAGAGATCATTTTATAGACTTGGTATTTACAAGAATATTGATCAGTGTTTATTGAACTTTTAATTTAATTCTCTGTTTTGTCCAGTGCCTTATTGGCAATTAAACACAGCTGCAGAAAAGGCAGAATGATGGTTTGCAATATACCCACTATCTTTATTATTCTGATAATACCTACAAACCCTAGCTTTGAACACTCTATGGAATTAGGAATCACATAATTAGGAAAGAGATTTGGAGATCAATTTTTTTGTTAATACATCTCAAATATCCAATTATAATCAATGTCTACCTATACAGTGCGAGGTAAAACTGATTGCTGTGGAAGGTGTGGGGGAGGTTGGACTAAGGTTTCTGCCAGTCCAGTGGACTTGTGTTCTGTTCAGGGTCCAAATGACATTTTCCCCTTCTGTTTTATTTTGTAACCTCTTCCTCTCTCCTTTTTTTTTTTTTTTGATTGTCCTTCCCTGAAGGGGAAACAAAATCTAGTCCTAGTGAATGCTTAAATCAGTGTAAGTAAAGAGGCCTATGATGCTGTCTGTTTGAGAGAATCCCTGGTACAATCGGCTTCAGCTATGAAAGTATTGTGAACCATGCCTACTATTTATTTGTGATCAAACATTAAGAACCTTCACTATTGTCTATCATAGCATTAATTGTGACGAGCTTTTTGTAAGCATGTGGGTATGTTTCTTCATAGGAATTTTGTTCCAAATTAACTGTAACAATGTGTGCTTAATCTAGAGTGCTAGTTGTCTGTGACATGTATTAACTAGTTATCAGAGAGGTTCAGTGAGAGATCTGTGCTTTAAGGAAATATGAATGTAGAATAACTATTTAAGGGAAATTCATCACCATTGCAAGATTTAAAGGTTAATTATTGTATCACATGAATTAAGAAAAGAAAGATGACAATATACCATAGTACTGCAGTTGAAGTGCAAATGTGCTTGATACTACCTCTAATAATTGTTCCATTATCAGATATACAATTGTGCAATTCTGTTGTCTTCTGCTCCTAATAGTTTTCAAAATCTGTAAATTAACACATTAAAATGTCACTATACACTTGGCCAACTTCTTAAGCATCAAATTCTCTCCTCCAATTTATGTTGAAAAATTATCATATAATTTTATGTTCTGTGTGAGCGACTCACAAGCAGATAGCAACCGATATCCGGCTGGTATCTCCTGACCATGTTCAGTATGAACCTCTGCTAAACTTAGCTTTATGTTGAAATGCTTGTCAGCTGGAACTAAGTGTGATCTTATTTCAGGATTTGAACGTTTTTTACATTAAAAAAATAAACCCTCATGCTCTTTGTGTTCAGGTCTGTAACTTGCTTACAAAAGATCTCTGGGACAGTGATGAATTTATACTATTATTACTTTTGACTTTCTGCCAAGAGAATTTGAACTAGTTTGCCTCTTGGCACATCTAGTTGTCCCTTAGTCTCAAGACTGGGTTGTACTGGGCAGCAGAAGCATTTCACCAGGCACCAAGCTGCTGCTTGCTAGGCAGTTCCATGTTATGAGCCCTGAAACGATGGTATGTATCCATTTGACATGTCTTAACTATAAATCTCTACCTTCTCATGGCTGATCAGTCCCGTGCATTTCTGAGGAACCTGCAGCACTCCTGCTCTCCCACCACTGCCTCGTGCTGCATGATAAGTGTTCACAGCTGAATGCTGCTGATTGCTTTAATAAGTCTGAAAAATAGCAAAAGAAAAGTTGCTTTTGCAATAAAACCAAAAGGAAAAGCTTCTAGAACAACGCATGAAAATACTCAGTTCCATTCCTGTTATATGTGCATTTTCAATATGTATTTCTGGTTCCTTTTGTAATTGAACTAAGAAATCCAATGAATCCTTACAGAATTTTGCGTGTCATACTTTGTGTTACCCATTTAAATTGCCAATTAAGGGTGCTTTTCACATGAACAAGAGTTTGATGTGGCCTGCTATGTAATGCTGGTACATACTTCTTTCTTTCTCTCAATTATGAAGTATTTTGGATTTTCCTTCTGATTCTTATGAGTCCAGATACGCTATCACAAATACACATGTAGTAGAATATGCCTTGATGTCTTCAAGCATATTTAATATCTTTAAATTTTTAAATGAAAATGTAGCTGTCAATTTTAAACTAATTTGGATGGACAGCAATAAAATGCAAACCTCACTTCAAATTAGAATTTTCAGTGAGGATTTCTAATGGAAAGTAATTGCTGACAATAGGAAATGACAAATTACTAATTACTTAGTTCAATTAGACTTTTGTGCCTTTGGTCCTAAGTGGCAAGCATACAGCAAATCTTGCACTTTTATAACAATTAATGACACTAAAACTATTTAAACTGCCAACAGATGTGAGTAAGAAGACATGAGTTGAAACTTACTTAATTTACATACTATCCTAATTTTATATCAAGTAAATGGTGTTTAATTTTTATGTTACAATTAAATATAACTGGCATAGTGTAATTTCTGCAGAACTTCTCAGAATAAAATAGTTTCACTGAAATGCTGGTGCTAATGTTTTTTTTTTCTCTTATCACAGCACTATTTATCTTAAAGTGTCTCTAAAATATATAGGGGCAATGAACAGAATATAATTTTATTGTGAAGCTTGTGCTTCCTAAAGAGTTTTTCTAAAGTGGACTGTAGAATTGCATCAACCTGACTACTGCGATGTAAGATTTCAAATTCTGCTTCTGGTTTACAGGTGCTTGCAAAGCTTCATCCGGTGTGTAGCATTCAGAAGCAGTCAAACATTCCATATATTTGATTCTCAGTCTTTATTACAGCCCTTCTAGAATTTGTGTGTTAAGTCCTGTTTCTCCATTCATGCTATGCTGACTTATGCCATTTTTGAGCAAAGACTAGAATCCTCATTTTTTCCCATGTGTTGCAGTTTTGAATTGCTTTCAGGTATGTTTCTACTAAGTATGAAGAGTGGCAGTGACTGCAATGATTTCTCTGTGGCTGTTAATGTATTTGTCTTCTCTGTGAAATATATCATTTTACACCTCAGAACTTCTTATACTGGATGCCTAAAATTAGATGCCCAAATAAACTTTTTATGCCTTAGGAGCTGCTGGCCTCTTTTCAGTCTATTCAGTGTGGTTATTATGACTTCTTTAAGGTGTTTAATAGTTTTGAGAACTCAACACTTCTGTTTGAACATATGAATACCTAACATTGGAAATATTGCTCAGTAATATATTTTTAGTCAACGAAAGAAAACTAAATAGTGATGCTATTAATCTAACAAAACTCTGTTTGACTTTGCAGATTATTTTGTAAAGGCCTATTTCTGACTTCTTCCCTTAGGCAAAACAAAAAGAAAGCTAAAGGCAACACTTGAAAGAATTCATTAATAATAATTTATGATTACTTAGTTTTCCAGAGGAATCTTCCTTTTTTTTTTTTTGTAGCAATGGGTGTTCTGTGGAAAAGATGTATAGAGAGAAGATAATATGCTTAATATGGGAATAGAAATAGGAATGTCCTTATAAAATTTAAATGAGAAGGCTACAATTGAAAGGTGGAACCAAAATCAGGAAAGACTTATAGAAGTGCCTACATTTAATTTCAAGAATTGTCATGAAAAAGGTGTTTAGTAAACTATGTTGTGAAGGTGTGTAATTTTGGTTTTAAAAATAATATAGGTACTGATGATGTTACAAGAGCCTTAATGTAGCCTACTTCGAGACAGGCCAAGTACGAGACTGAATGTGACAGTTCTTCCTTGGTGAGCTTTTATCGAAGGTCTTGGCAAACTGATCATCACTTTCCTTAGTCTTCTTACGCTTTATGTAGTACTACTAACAAAATATTATAATGAAATTCTCCTTGATTTGAAACATTGTGTCAGAAAAATGAACTGAATAGATGTAGAGGGTGTATGTTACACATGAGGGTTACAGCCATGCAACTAAATACTCAAAGAGCTAGGTCTTCACCTGGGTTATGTTTGTGCAGTTTTGTTGTTAGTAAGATGCTTCAATCTGTAACACTTTAGTCTAGCAGTTTCTGTTGAGCTGTCCTGTACTGTTAATTCTCTAAAAAGCAAGCACCTATAGCATATGCAGACTATGAAACTCTTGGCAAATGGATTTCTCTAAGTGTATTTCCCTAAGACGTTGTTTTTTGTTTGTTTTTTTTT